>OVAY01001530.1:0-28180 GCA_900406395.1 Kernera saxatilis | reverse complement strand
ATAAAAAAAAACTTTATTATAAAATCTATTAATATTTATTATAAAATTCAATTAAATATGTACATAAATAGTATTAGAATATCACAATATTTCTATATATTAAATAATTAAAATGATCTAATTAAATACAAATGGTATACCAATTATTTTTATAATCAAATACAAAACCAACACAAACCAATGTATTTTTCAACTTCTTTCCAATGACCACCAATAAAATATTTATATAAATTTTCAAATTCTCTAATTTATATTGTATAGAAAAACTATTTCCATAGTAATTTCACAATTTTCTAATTCATAGAACAATTTAGTATTGTCTTGTATAATTCAAATACTATAAAACAACAAATATATAATAATTATATTTTGTATATAAAACGGAT
Source organism: Kernera saxatilis (assembly GCA_900406395.1). Classification (NCBI taxonomy): domain Eukaryota; kingdom Viridiplantae; phylum Streptophyta; class Magnoliopsida; order Brassicales; family Brassicaceae; genus Kernera; species Kernera saxatilis. The sequence goes on along the minus strand of OVAY01001530.1, from coordinate 27,794 downwards.
AACACATCAAATGAATAATTTTTTTTAGCATGAGATAGTAAACAATAATATTATTTTTTATAAAATTATTATCTCACATTATGCATTGGAGCTGTCAATTAGAAATAATCTGCACTGGAATAAAGTGGGTTAGGACTTTAGATTTAGCTTCCTCGGTCTGACGGACAGTTTGCACAATATACATTTGTTATTAAATTTATAAGTTATATTCAAATTTATTATCCTGCTCTCACTAACTCAGACTATTATTGTAAGATTTGTATGTCATCAACTAAATATTTTATTATATTTTAATTCAATAAATCGAATATTTTATCTCCTTCAATGTTATATAGTTACATTTATAATTATATATCCAAATTTTACGGCCAACATTTTACTCTAAACATAATTCATAATTTTTATAAAAAATTCATTTCCCCATGCATAGCGTGGGTTATAACCTAGTTTATATATTTATTGAGAAGCATTTTGAATAACAACTAACATATATTTGAAAAATAGATTATTTGAGAAATGGTTATAATTGTTAAAATTTGGGCAAATTACTTAGCGTCACATAAATAATTTAGTTTAGATGAATCATTCTATGTCACATGTAAATTTAGACAGATTGTATATCAGCAAGTCTTAATTTCATCTTTTCGGTTTTTTGGACCGACTCTAGAAATATTTGGACTTATACGCATGCTACTTTTTATTTAGACCCCAACGCTACAAACTGTGGCTAGGCTACGTGACAACGGGAACACTCGCAAACGAGTGATTAGGTTGCCTAAAAAAAACAGATCCACCACAACAAAGCTAAATGGTAATACTTGAGTGCCCCAGACCCATCCAACCTGCTGGTATACAAATCAAATTTGAGTTCCTTTTTGGTGGAAAAAAGATCGAGTTTTGTAGGACTTGAGTAATAAAACATGCAAGTTGTTTCGCTAAATTGAAAAAAAAATTATAGTACAATTTTTTTTTTTTTTAATTCCAGTTTCGACTCGTAAGCACCAAATTTTGCCACTCAAAATATACAGGGAGTATATATTGCTTGGTTACCTAGTTTAATATCAAATACAGAAAAACAAAAAAGACAAAAATGAGACTCAAGTATCGTTAATATAAACGCAATATATTAGGATCTAGATATACACAATATTTATTATATATATACGAGTATCCTAATATGATACATTCTCTGATCAGTTTCTGAATTTAAGATCGTTCATGTCATGTTTTTTTTTTGGGTTTTAATCGTTCATGCCATTGATAACTACATAATATATTTTGTTATCAACGAAGAGTCGTCGTAATTTTGTATGTTTGTTTTTGCTAGGTGCTCCAGGAGTTATTGTTTTGATAAACACCTGGAGTCATTGTTACTTGTACATCGAATTGAATTTGTCTCAATAAACCTGTCATCTTCCTTTCTTATAGTGTTAAACCTGTCCTCAAACATCCAAACATGTCTTTGATTTGCCCAAAGATTACCGTTGACTTTCTTTTAAATTACAAAGGTTTGACTTTTAGTTGTTGTATATATTTGACTTTTTTATATTACTATACATAGTTTCGGTCCCATGTAAACAAAATAGCTTACAAACCAAATGTTATCAAATAATACCCAAAAATTAATGTTAGTAGCTGATTATAATGTTAAATGTTGGAGTTTACTTTTTGAAGGTCAGCCGTTACTTGGTTAAAAAAAAAGAAGCTAAAATAGCATTTGTATGCTCTCGGCAATTTCTAGGCTTTAAACATATAATATACTTTTAACCAACGTAAAAATATTTAAAATTATGTTTCAGTTCATGACTCTTTCTCAAAGAGACGTGCTTTTCGATTGGAGCCATGTCCGCATAACACTGAAGCATGCTTGTTTTACAAGTCCACGTATCTAGGCTTCGAATAGTTTTTCGCTCTTGCCTTTTCCAAAATTTATCTTCCCACCTTGTGAAATCCAGATCTATGTATTACATTTGAAATATGTACTAGTAAATCATTTTCTTGTGGTTAATTATTCAACAATATTATACGAATCATAATACAAAGCCAACGGATAATATGATCACCATTTCATCTTATGTATCTGTTACTTTTAACTTTTTTCATTTTCCAAACAGTAAAATATAGATGTGGTTGCGTACAATGATTTAGTGATAGGCGTAATCGCTTCCGTATGTTGATATAAAAATTAGTTGACAACTTTTCTGTCAAATCATATAAAATTATTGTCTAGTTTTGACATTTTTGTTTCCTAATTAAAAAATATAACGCAAACCTATCGTGTGTCCTTCATGAGCAAAGCATATATTATATGCTTGCAGAAAAATAGTTCCATTTATATTTTATACTAACTAAATATTACAATTGTTACACATAAGAAAACTCTAAATAATACCACATTTTTAAAAAAAAATTTCCCAAAAGTAACACAATTAATTGTAATTTACAAAGATACCACAAAACAAAAATTAAACCCTAAATCCTTAAAACTAAACCCTTAACTCTCAAAATTAAATCTTAAGTCCTAAAAACTAAACTCTAAACTCAAAATACTAAACCGAAATCCAAAAAATAAAATGTTTTTTTGATATTTGTGGTGTATTTGAAAATTAAAAATTAATGTGTAATTTTGTTGTCTTCTAATGACAAATCTCGTAAAATTCTAACACAATGTGATCTTTTAAAACAAACTATGAAAATTAGATTTAATATATTCATTGTCATGTGATGCAATTCCTCAATTACAACATAAAAATATGCTAATTTGTTTGGGTTCTAAAGTTCAGCTTTTTGGAAATAACCTACTAACTGGGACTCAAATATAATTTTCTTCGGCGATCAATGAGTTTCTATTTTAAGAACTCAAGCTGAAGTTATTTCGAGTTTTCTTTTGTTTTTGTTGGATTTGGGACCCGATTTGGCTACCCATACACGTAGATCTCCACAATAAACATAAAATTCGCCTTAACAAATCGAAATAAAGTTTACAAAATTTTTACGAACCCTACACCAGAAACTTGACTGCGTCTGCAACAACTTCCTCGAGAATAAAGAGAGACCTAAGAGTTAACATATAACTCACCATCCAACATTAAAAATTCTAGGATTTCTACATCCACGGGTTTTTCTTCGCTGATTTTGAACTCGACCCAGAGCTTGTTTTCTGCTAACAAAACAAAACCTACGTTAATATAAGTCATTATTTCACAGTTGTGTATTGATTGATACCTAATTTAACTGCGAAAGTCGAAATTCAACTTAATACAGGTTCACGAACTAGAGGATTAAAATATGTCGACATAAATAAGTAAGAGATTGAAATGGGGTTCGATAATATGCAGGACGATTTTAGACTATTTTCCCAAAAATCTTATCAGGTGCTTACCAATTTCAGCTTCTTTCCTCTACCACGAATTCTGTTCTTTTGAGGTTTCAGCTTGTATATCCGAACCATCCAATGGTGACTCGTGAAAACCTGATGACAAAACCAGTCACATTCATTAGAATCTAAGTGGAAGAATCAATGTGCCCCTGGTTTGCAGTAAAGAATTTAAACCTCACCTCTTCGAAATGTGTGAGCTTAAAATTCTTCTTCCCTATCTCTGTCCGCCTGACCCGATCAAAACCTTTACCATCTGTCTCTACAAACCTGGAACGAAAAACATAAAAAAATGAGCCTTGGAAACAGAGTTCAAGGTTACACTCACAGGAAAGCATCGTACCTGTAGTAAGAGAGCTTGTACATAAGGCAGTTCAACATTGTTGGAGTGGCCTCAGAATCAATCCGGTATTGGCCATCTCTCTTTGCAACGCAATTAATAGGTAACCGGGTTTAGATTCAAAGTCTTCAAAATTATGAGCCAACACAACTTGTTGCAAAAACCGAATTAAACAAAAAAAAAGGAAGTACCAGATAATCAGCTTCCTTTATATGAGGAAAGACGCCGCCCCCGATACGCACCATCCACAGAAACTTGTTAATATCATCACTTGGGTAACCAATAAGACCTGATGAAATGATTGTACCATCAGAGGATATAATTCAGAGATAATACATAAGATAACAATGTCATGAGCCAAAAACATACCACCAAAGACAACAAGAACGTATTTCACATCCAAGGAGTTGAAAATTTCCCAAGCCGCCTTTTCTGGAGATGACATTGCAGTGCCAACAGTTGCAATATGAGTATTGTTCCAGGTGTTGTTGTCAACAATAACAGTTCTATTAGCCATAGCTGTCGTCTGATAACCGTAGTCCCACCATGATGCCACCTACATGATTATGTTTTTGCAAACCAAACTCAGGAAACTTCATATATCAAAGAAGCTTATACCTCTACCAAAGGAGGCTTAATAGGATATAAAAACTGACTTGTTTTGGTAAAAAAAACTTACTTTGTCATCCACGTCAGTATTATGGCTTAACCATGCATAAGACTCTCTAAAATCATCAAAGACGTGTAGGCCATCGCGTGATTGAGATGTCAAAACTATTGATGGAGCTGAATAAGCTTCTGCAGCTGCCCAAACACAATGAATCTACAAAACAAAGGTATGCATTTGAAACTATGATCATTTGTATTTTGTCGTCTAAACTAACTATAAAAGATGTGACCAAAACTAACAACTCGAAGAAAGTCTGCATACCACATAAAAAGCACCCAACATTATAAGGAGAAGAAGCGCAACTATAGAGGCTTCAAGAGGCAAAACAAGAGCCTTCTTCTTCACAATCTTGGACTTAACAGAAGGTTTATCGGCAGGTTCTCTCTCTTTCTTCTTGCCCTTTTTTGACGACCGCTCTTTCGCAATTTCTTCACCCTTGTCAGTCTTACCACCAGAAGCATCATCTTTTGGGGCATTGTTTGTAGAAGAGTTGTCCTCTGCCTAACAGTCGAAACAAAAACCATTTTTTGTCCAGAACTTGGGTAGCACAGATGATTCATCAGAGCAAATAAAGTAGAGCGAGAAGCATACTTACATCATCTTTGGAATTAGACGAACCACCTAACTGGTATTTGATGGAAGCCGTAAAAACATCAAAAGCTTGAGAGAGCGCAATCCCAGACATGATGCATGCTGCTGGAGCAAGCACGAGCATAAGACGAACCTAAGAGATCAGAAAGACAGGTGACTACAGGGTTGAAGAAAAGAACTAGGCAATGGAAAGAAAAAATTGCAAGTCGTAGATATGCAACTCACCATAACTCCAGAAAAGTAGACAGACATTACAATATAAAGGACCACAAAAGAGCTGGCATCAGATAGAGGCGAAAAGCACGCCTACCAACGGAAGAATAAGAAAAAAGAAAAGAATCAACACTAGATATATGAATAAAAGGTAATGTTATTTACTACAATTTCTAACGACAAATAAAAGTTAAACTCACAATGATGCCAGCAGGGACCAAGAAAGCCAAAACATTGATATCCATGAAATAAGACGGCCAAGTTGGAGGTTGATGTTCACTGACACTTGCAATAATTGGAATATACTTGCTTGCATAAGTTCTGTTGTATGATAGATAAAGAAACCAAGAACAAGGGAGTGTCAGATATGTTACAATTATAAAATGATAAACCAGAATTCCTGAGATGTGGACAAGGGCATACTTGAAATTTGTGAAGAAACTAAATCGCTAGGAGAAATAAAGATTAACAAATTAGAACCACTCACGGATCAAGTAGACTCAAACTCCTACCACTCCATCCTTTTGTTGGACTTGAAGCCACTAATGCCACAAGAACTGCCACAACTATGAAACACACAACCCTGTAACAATAATGGAGCAGAGATAAACTTTTACTCCCCTGACAGATAATCCAGGAAATCTAGAGGTTATCCCATCTGTACGAGCTATGTACTGTTGGATCAGATGCAGACAAACTCCTCTTATCGAAATGTGGTATCATAGATATCTCAGAGGAAACAGCATAAGAAAGCTTACAGGCCGATAGACACAACAAGTGTCACAGCAACTTTGAACATTTTAGGAGAAAGAATGCCTTTGATGTAGTATACGAGAGCTACAACGTGGATGATGATGAAAACCTGCATAAGTTACCGATAAAATATTTTTTAACAAAAGTAGAAGTAAATGAAGAGAATAAGTAGTACAAGATTCTGCCCACTTGCACAAATATAAAGCTTAAATCCAACATATCAATCTCTATGCAATGTACTTCGTACAACTAGTTTGTATAGTGTCTGCCAATATTAACATATCTCACAAGAGAAAACTTAGATATAAAAAGAGGCTTCAAATTTCTAGCTTAGATAACTCAACAGGCATAAACTAGTAAACTCGCATCCAGAGAACTAAGTACCGAAAGGACTAATCCATGGTCGATATAACACGCAAAATCAAAACCAATAAACTAAGCATTAAAAGAAGAGGCATATGTAACAAAATAATGAAGAAAAAAAAACTCACCAAAAACGAGGCAAAATGTTCAGAAGTCAAAACCGCATTGAAACCAACAACAGGTACCAATGCAGCTAACAGCGTGCCTAAAACAACCTGCATACGCATGCACACACTTGTGTCAATAACTTTCCGAATATTGTCATTTCAGCTATTGTTCAGCATCTTACGTGATATATACAACCACTCCACTCCAACATAGAGAGACAAATGATTTTAGAATTGTTAAAATATCTTTTTATCCGTCACCAAAAGGAAGAAGATTCTTACCAAAGGAGCATAGGCAATGTACAGTCGGGGAGAGTATCGGCCAGTTACAATGCACAGAAGCACATGCATTGGTATCAGATTGATAATGAAGGTGTAACCTCCCCAAGAACATACCTAAATGATGAAAAAAGAAAGTGAAAATTGAACAGAGAATAGTAAAGAGGAAAAGGAGAAAAAATGGGGAATTATCTCAAGTCATACCATGTAAAAGTATGCAATGGCATTCAGGGTGGCATAAAACAAGGAACCTGTGTTTAGTGTCTGCATAAAATTCATGATAAGGATCACCAGAAAGAATAAATTTAATAGGAACTGGCGACTAAGAAATCGAAATTTACAAGAGAAAGCTTGATGTTGATTGTTGAAGGCATTTTATAATGCACATGCTCCATAGGGTGTAAAATCAAAAGAACTCTTCATGCCATAGGAAAAAACCCTAACCTTTATGTAAAGATAAAAAGTGAAGATCAAAGCAAAAATGGCAACAGCTTCATTGTCATAGCTTCCAGCTACAGAACGGGATATGTATGACGGAACCTGCAAAGATAACCATTTAGTTAATAAAAACTAACATTCAAAAGAATCGCATCAATAGACATTTTTGGCAAACTTCCACTAAACGATGCACCAGTGCTGAATAGTGTACATGACATCAAATAACCAAGCAAAAACCTATTAAAAGTCACTTGAAGAAAATTTTACGTATACCGATTGAATAAATTACCATGGCCAAAAGAGCAGCAGCTGCTAGTCCTGCACCGGAGCCCTTAACTTCCTGTTGAAATGCAAATAGTTACCGTTGGATTAACTGGTTCTGGAATTTACTAGAGAATTCATGTTAGACAAAAGACAAACCTTGGTCAAAAGGTAAGTTGCCCAGGATGCGAAAGCTGAAAATACAGGTGCAGTGAAGACACAAACAGTCTCTACTGACAGAGGAATGTTTAATGAATTCAAGACCCTGTGGTAGATGGATATAAATATAATTTTAAATTGATCCATACGTGTGTATCAAATAATTGCTGATTTCGGTGAAACTACACTCACCACCAGATGGTTCCAGCAGTCAACGTTAACCCAGGGTAAACAGTTCCTCCAATCACACGGCCAAGAGGATACCTAATATCAAATAAAATGAGAAAACAAAAGAAGTACAATACTATTGAAGATAGCAAAGAAAATAGACCAAGAGATCCAAATTTTTGATCCTCAAATTACCAGGTCCGATCATCAAACCAATTCCAGAACTCGTATATTCCGTTCTTCGATAAGAACTGAAATAAACAACAAATGAAAAAGAACCGCAACCTGCTAAATTAATAGGAGAACTCGTCCACAAAGCAACAATGAATATCCTCGATATAAGAAAAGAGAGTGAACCTGAGTGACTCTGTAATTGAAGTATGGATCAAACTCATGAATCACGCTTTCATACTTTATGACCTGAAAAATAATAAATCAATGAACATTACAAAAAAACTCAAACACTGAAAAGTATGAGATTGCTAAAATCAAACAAGAAATTAGCCTCATCCCAAGCTTTCTGTTAATTCTCAAATAAAATAAAGTAGAGATGAAAACTGAGCAAGCATTGAATGAACACCTCAAAGCTAAACCATTTCATATCTCTATTGGCTGGGATATATGAACCATCATTCAAAAGGGTCTGAGCAGAAGGACAACTTCTTAACGCACGGATATAAAATCCACATTTTCTATTATCAAATAACGAAGCAACCCAAAAAATAGCAACAACGTTTGCTTCTTTACCAACACTTTTCTTTAACACACAGACAGTGTGGGGGAGAAGAGAAGCTACACCGTCAATCGCAAATCATAAGATCGAGATCTAGAATAGTCGGATCTAAAGCAGTTCGATCGGATCTAGAGCTTAGCATTTCGTAGAAAACTGGAATAAATGAAAGGAGCAGAGACATCAGTGAACTCACAGAGAAGAGTCGGATCGAGAAAGCGAGGACCCCAATGAGGACGAGGATCAGGACTGAGAGAACGCTCCCGAAGGCATGCCTCATCGCAGACGTCGTTCCCGGATGTGGGCTCTCTAGAGCCGCCATTTTACACGGCGAAGGTGAGCTCTCCGGCTCGAAGAATCGGATTAAGGAGAGAGAAAGGACAGAAACGACTTCAAGGTTCGAAGGGTTTTTCGAAGCAAAAACAATCTCACGGGAATTACATGTTCAAGCTGAAACGACTGGCCCAAGAATAGCTCCTTCGTGGATTTAACAGATGTCAAGTGTTCATTCGCCACATTCCTCTAAGCTCTCCGTTTTTATTGCGTGATGTAAAGTAACAATCAAACCAAACCAAACCAAACCAAACCAGACTGGAGTTGACTTTGCAGACCGGTAAAAGGTCCCGTCAACCATGTTAACTAGATTAGGCATTCTCGGTTCAAATCGGTTTAGTGACTGCTAGTTTCATCTCTATCTCTTTGGGAACATTGACTATTTATTTTGAACAATAATGTCTACTAAAAATGGAGAATGTGGGAGCTCTACCCGAACTTTTCGTGGATCTTTTCGTACATAAGGAAAGTTCAGAATGACAGTTTTTTTTAATGGAATAACTTTTCTGCAACATACGATTGAAATGGCATCAAAAGCTAGGAATGATAAGACCTTTTTTTCAGGATTTTGTTCTGGTTCATGAACTTCACACTAGTTAAGGAAAAATGGACCTTCTTGCACGATTAATCCATATTAGAAGCCTAAAATATATAATAGTAACCAAAAAGTAGTAAAATCTGCAACATAGCAGCTTTTCAATACTGAACAATCACATGAAACTAAAAAGATAAGAATGTCAGGGGCAAAGTCAAAGATATGAATAAAAGTATTCAAGCTACTCTTTTAGTTGAAACAAAGACAACCTCGGACTCGGGATTCCCTTTTACAAACAAAGTCCACATACTGTTACAGACCAGAAACAAATTTTGATTTGCTTGCAAGGGAACACGAGAATTTCATAACGTTTTCATAAATATCCACGAAGAGAACGATTTGATTTGCTCGTTTGCACTTCTTTATGATTAAACAGCAGTCACATGTAGATTTCGAGAAATCTGCGTTTTACCTGATTTCCTGAATTCGATCCCCATGCTCTGAAGTCTGAACCATGAGGAAGCAGGCAATCATTTATACTTTTATCCATCTTTAAGCAAATAAGTTAGAATCTATTTGCTCCACATTTGGGAAGACTCTTCTGAGCACCGCAACATAATCGGAAGACTTGGCCTGACAAAAGATAGACAACACCAAATGATATACTTGAACTAGATAATATCGCTTAGTGGATCCAAAGTGCAATGAGACCTTTTCACATTTTCCGAGCCAGACAAATCAATAATTTAAAAGAAGACATTGGGTTTCACTAGTTTCACCCAAATAAATGAATTGGCAGAATCCAGAAAATTACAACCAAGTTGTGATAATCAAAAGATACAGAAAAATGATTTATCTAGATTACGGTATGCATTGAACAAGACCAGCAATGGGATCATATGTATATCATTAAACTGACATGCCATATCAAGAAACAAAAGCAAGATAGGAGATCCTACAATAATGAGTGACAAGAATTTAATGACAAGTGACTGAAAGATCTCGATTACGGTTAAACTTACACAAGGGTTATTTTCGAGGTAGATAGTGGTAAGCTTCTCTTTAGAGCCTGCAACGGCTTCTGTTATTGCTTCAAGTAATTCTATCTGGTTGTCATTAAGCCATAAGTCTTCCAGCCTACAGGTTAAGGTAAAATTAGGATGGAGAAAAAAATCACCAAAAGACAAAAATCGGTCTGAAGCAAGGAAAAGGTGAAATACTTTGTGAGGTTCTGAATGTCATCAACTGATGTGAGCTTGTTGTTTGACACGTCCAATACCCGTAGGTTAACCAGTGCACTCAAGCCTTCCATTTTTGAGATACCATTATGGCTCAAATATAACTCTTCAAGAGCAACACAGTCCTGGGCACATATTTTTCCATGCGTCAGAAGAATAAAATGCTGGTATGAGGAATGATGAGGACATCTGCAGAAAGGTAAATTATGCACACCTCGAATCCTTTCATAGAGGTTAACCGATTGCTCTGCAAACTAATCTTTTTAATACATTTGAGCCCACACAGGTTGACAATCTTGATACGGTTTCTTCCGAGCCATAGTTCTTCTAAATTTGTGAAGTTTTCCATATTTTCCATTACCTGAAACCTCAATACTTTCATATTCATCGCTGAAGCAATGTAAGCGATTAGAAAATATCAAAGGAGGAGCTACAAACCCGCAATCGATTAGACCCCAGTTCAAGAATCTGCAAGTCGTGCAAGTGTTCAATCTCCATAATCTTGTTAACTTCATTTTTAGACACATAGAGTTCCTTCAGTGTGCTAGAGGCCTTCGATAATCCTTGCAACGAAGTGATTTCATTGAAAGATACGTCGAAAATCAAAAGCTTTGAGAATATGCTGATATCTGGTACTGTTGCTAGCTTGTTATCTCTGAGAATTAGCTCCTGCATAAAAAGAAGTAGTGGAATTTCTATCATGATGATCAATTCTAGGGCGTCTCAGACTATAAATGCCAATTCAATTCTGGTGAAAAATCAAAGATGAAGAGTTTTATTGTATCCATGCAACTCAATTGGTTCCACGTCCAACACCAAATTCAGATGCGAGAAAAAAATCAGGCAAAGAGCAGATTGGCATATTTTCACCATTTACAAAGCAATCATAAGACTTCAAAAAAAGAGCAGAGAGTGGAGAATCACCTCGAGATCGGACAAGGCGTCCCAGCGAGACAACGGCTCGACGGCGGAATCGTCAATTAGGTTCTGGCGAAGAGAAAGCTTCTTGAGCGTAGAGAGCTGAGCGATCCTCGAGTCCAATCCCGACAAACGGTTCGCCGTAAGGTCCAGCTCAGTCAGGGTTGGCGGCAACTCGACCGCATCGAGACTGTGGAGCTGACAGCTAGTGAGATCGAGAACATTACCTGAATCATCGATCTCCACCATTGGCTGGTCTTCCTTCTCACTGTTCATGGCCTTTTGGTTCAAGCTCAGGAGTCGGGACGACGACGAGCTTCGGGGAGAATTGGTCTAAGCGAATTTCTCTTACACTCAAAACGTCAACATTTCAGGTACAGTAGTAAACTTGATTGCCGGTAGGGTTTGTTTTAATGGGCCGAAAGCCCATGAGCTGGCTTTTTTTTCAAATTTTTTTTTTTTTGCAAAATCAAGAAAGTAAGAAACGGTGAAGCCAAATTTAAAGGGTAAACTGATTTTCAAACGAATCAACATTTAGATGTTAATCTAGATGTTGAGTTCAAATCAATGGAGTTAAATAAGAAAAAGCTTGTTAGCATAAAAAATATAGATCTTTTAACCAGTTTGTAAATTCAAATCTCCATAACTTGGAACTCAAAATTTTATTCAGCGCAAAACCAATAATATGAGTGCATATTTACATAGACAGAGTCAACTTTGTATTCCTACTCACACAGCACATACAAGCACAATGGATCCAAGTCTTCACCATAAGCAATTCATAGTATATCATCTACGCTTTGCTTGGAACACTCTGTTATACCAAATAGAATGCAAAACCATATGAAATAGATCGTATCTCTCCGGTTTAGCATGCCACAGAAAATGCCTTTGCGCCTTTCTCACCGCCATTTGCATCTTCACGTACTTCTCTTCCGGTATCGACAACAAAATATCTTTCAACCTCGGGATGTCTTTCTCCGCAACAATGACTGAGAACGCGCTCCAATCAAGAACCTCAAAGAAAGGCGGCACAAAGTTGTCGGATATAATGACAGGGACACACTCGTAGAAAATCGATTCGACCACCCTCGGGCTGTTGACCTCGTACCCTTTAGGACAAATGCAGAACTTGCTGCTCTTCATCTGGTCGATGTAATTCATCTTGCTTGCCACACCAAGCGGCATGCGCCCGAAGATTTTCATATCCGGGTCTTTGTCTTTCCAGTGCTGTAGCAGAATCGGACGTAGGTAACCGTGCATGCTTCCAGCGTAGAAAGCCAGGGTCCGCCTCTGAGACGGCGGTTTTCCACCCAAATCACGAAGCGGATTTTTGGCGGCTCGGACATATGTTTCAGGGAGTGAGGTGTCTCTTCCAATCTTGAAGCCTGCGGTTATGTCTGCATTGCATAGAGCTTTAACGCAATGCTCCATGTGGTGCCTTGTCTCATATGGTGCCTGTTTAGTGGAACATTGTTACCAATTGAGGAAATGATTAGTTCATTCATTGAAGAAGTGATGGAGATGCATACCCAATCATGACAGGCGACAAGAAAATGATCGGCTCCACCGGTCCTGTTGAAGAAAGGGTACTTGGAACCGATTTGCTCAGTGTATTCCTTAAGAAACTGGCGTAGGTTAGTTCGGTTGTGAGAATTACGCACATAAAGCGTGTATTCTAGCATCCGTGCACTAAATGGCATATAGTACAAGTGAGCCCTTCTTGGGTCTTTTACAGAGTAATGCTTGTTTCCTTCCATCAACTTCATGAACCATCCCTCTGATGCATACAATCCCTTGAGTATCGGAGTATGGAAAATGGGGCGCCTTCCTTCCTTATAGACATAAACCTTGAGTATCCGTTCCATAAGTTCGTAACTCCTGAGGCATATAACTGAATCGGGTATGTCAAGATTACCTTTTATACGAAAACACTTACTAAACAGATCAAATTGTGAACTAAACATACATGGATGAGCTCGGGTTTACTTTCTCTTTTGCCTTTCTTCACAATACTAACTTCCAAACGATATACATATGATACGGATTTTACAGAATAGTAGTACTTAAACTTTATCTACATAGGACTAACGACACTACAACAAGAATGTCGAGATATCATTACTCTTTTTTTTAACCAGCAAACTTAGTTTATAGAATAAGGACTAAGGTTTCGTAATTTTACCTCTTAAACATGGAAACATTACGGAATACTGGAGGGTAGAGTTCCCGTTCAATTGTTGCAACAGGAGCATTCTCTATCTCCTTCCTTGCAGCCAATATCTCCTCATCTCTCCTAGAAGACCAACGAGGTCGCTACATTGGAAGCAGTGTTTTCTCAATTGCATCATAACTAACTAAATTTCCACAGGTAAAAAGAAAATTAAAAAAAAACAGCTGCAACACTTACCATCGCGCGTGAAGATCTACGGTGCCTTGCTAAAATCTGATTCATCTCATCTATTGTTGTCACAGTTTTTGGTGGAAGATCACACCGCATCTTCTTCTTCTTCTTACTCACTCCCTTAGTAACAAGCAAGGAACTATTTCCCAAAACAGGATCAGCAATGGAAGAGCTTGCACTTAACATAGAGCTCTTCACATTCTTCTGACTTTGCAACGACACATTTTGCACCTGATGTCCATAATTACTAGTTGAAACTCCCTCATTTTGCATTACAGTTTTCTCTGAAGGAAAACGACTGTCAGTGTCATTGCTTCCAGCCACTTCTTTGATGATGACACTATCCTTTGCATCGTCAAAGCTCTCAAAATCAACATTGTCAACAAACCCTTCATCATCCTCTGTCTCATTCCTTAGACCAAAACCTGAAACATACCCATTTTTCTCCAAGCCTGCAGAAACCTCAGAAACGTTAACCGCAAGTGTGTTCCTAAGAAGAGCGTTTTGTGATGGATTGTTCTCATTGGGCAGTTTAAGTCTTCTTCCATCAGGCAACAGATATCTTCCATATGAAAGTATCAAGAAGATATGAGTAAGAGCCAGAATCCCAACCAGAATAGCCCATTTCCGCTTTCCACTTCGGGAATGTTTTCGGAGCTCAGATCTAATCTCCATGAGAGGAATTCAAACCCAGAAAACAGTCAAGTTCATGTATTTTACCAGCGAGCTTCAGAAACTTATCCTGCCGACACATTCAAGAAAACAGAAAAATTCGAAATCGTAAATTGGAAATCGAAAAGGGTCGTTACTGAACTCATAAATTGAAACTCTTGAAGTTGCGAGCGATTTGTGGTTTTCAGGGAAAAACTTCAAGAAACCTTGAAAAAGACATGGAGATGATGGAGTTGAAGACAAAGGCAGACGGCTCCGACCCAAGTCACCAAGTGAAGTGGCTGTGTTTGGTCTTCTTCTCTTTGACGACCTTTGACTTAGACAAAATGAAGGCTAAATAATGGAGGACTATGATAACGAGGAAAGGACAACAGAAGTTGGACAAAGTAGTGGGTAACCCAAAAAACTAAAACGATAATAACTCGACAATTGAAAAAATTTACACCGAAATTAAAATTCGTCAAAAAAACCCGAATTTTGTGCATCTCAGTAAACTAAATTTTATTAAAATTAAATACATATACAAAAAGTATGGAGTTAACAAAAAATAAATTTGTTTATCCAAAACCAAACCGAACCGATACCATTACCAATACCACATATATATGTATATATATATATATCAATCGCCCAGAGACCAGAGACTCAAAAATACATAGGAGTGAAGCAATTTTCCCCAGTTACGGCATGTGCGTCTGCGAATCTAGCTATCAAACCCTAATTCAACCATGCTTGCAGGAGCTTCTTCATTTGCTTACAGATCCTACATCCTCGTCATTTTCCTCTCCGTTTCTCTCTTCTGGCTCCGTCCCAGCACCTACCGTCCCCAGCAACAAAATCTCAATCCGCAGAACGTAACTAGTTCGGAGTCTGAGATTGCAACGCAGACTAACTACATAATCCGATTTAAGCAGTACAAGCCGGCGAAAAACCATCGAATTTACCTCGAATCGAAGGTCCGATCCGGTGGTTGGGGGTGGATCGAGAGGAAGAACCCGGCGGCGAAATATCCCACAGATTTTGGTGTTCTATGGATCGAGGAAAGCGGGAAAGAGGCCGTTGTTGGAGAGATTGAAGGGCTAGCGATGGTGAAAGACGTGAACGTGGAGTTCAGGTACCAGAGAGTTTTGCTTGGAGGATCTTTTCTCGATGGGAAGAAACGTCCCGGAAAGATCTTCAGTTCGATGTCTTTCGAAGAAGAAGCTGATCACTCTGTGAAGGCGTCTACAAGTAACACCACGTTAAACTGGAGTCGACATCTTCTCGGTCAGGTAGGAGAGAAGACTACTCTTGTTACATACAGTCAATATCTGTTTTTGTTTGCTCACTAAATGCGACTAAAAATTCTTCAGTATTCTTTATCTATTTGTTCGTAAGAATCTATTGGAATAACTGATTTTCTAATTCGATCTATGTGCTAAATTTGATATCGTAAACTGTAAGTGAGTTCTTTTACAAGTTACACTTTTTCTATTTTGCAGAAGACTCAAGTCACGTCCATGTTTGGAGCAGATGTTCTCTGGGAGAAAGGATACACTGGTTCTAAAGTCAAAATGGCCATATTTGATACTGGAATAAGAGCTGACCATCCCCATTTCCGTAAGATCAAGGTACCACTATCTGGAGAAAGTGATAAAACCATAGTATTTCTCAGAGATTTCAGATAAGAGCAGTGTTTGAAGCTACTAGTTGTCTTTGATCTTCTACTTGTCTTGTTAAGCTCTGAAGCTGGTATTGACGCAGTAACTTTCAGGAGCGCACAAATTGGACAAATGAGGACACTTTGAATGACAACCTGGGGCATGGGACATTTGTTGCTGGTGTTATTGCTGGCCAAAATGCAGAATGTCTTGGTTTTGCCTCGGACACGGAAATCTATGCTTTCCGAGTGTTCACAGATGCCCAGGTAATGCATGATCACGGAACAGATATATCTTCTTATGTGGCAAGGGGTTTAACTTTCCTTCAACTAAACTAACTCGCTCATGATCCAATAATTTCTGTTAGTGTTTCCTCAGTTACAGTTGCTAAGATACTGAAATTGGTTACAGAGACCTACATGCTGATCTTTCTTTTGTCCTCAAGACAGTACAATTAATGGCTATAGTGTCTTCCTTTTCTCTTTGTCCCCTCTTCATCCTTACACCTCCCATACATGTTTTCCTAGATACGCAAGTTATCTTAATCAAATAGGTTATGAGAAGTTTGCGCTCAGCTTGTTGCAGGTATCATACACCTCATGGTTTCTTGATGCTTTCAATTATGCCATAGCAACAAATATGGATGTATTAAATCTGAGCATTGGGGGACCAGATTACTTGGATCTGCCTTTTGTAGAGAAGGTAACGGTTCCTTAATCTCTTGGTTGTAGTTTGCATTATCATGTTGAGTCAAGAGATTATCTTCAAACAGGTGTGGGAAATAACAGCCAGCAATATCATTATGGTGTCAGCAATTGGAAATGATGGGCCCCTTTACGGAACTTTAAATAATCCAGCTGACCAGAGTGATGTCATAGGTGTTGGTGGTATTGACTATGATGATCACATAGCTTCATTTTCATCTCGTGGCATGAGCACCTGGGAGATTCCTCATGGGTACTGCATTTCTTTGCTGCTTCTACATTCCCGTTTTACAAACCCTACAATTGTAGAGATACAAAATGTTTTTTTCATGCAAATCCTAACTTAGAAAATTTTGCTAACAGATATGGCCGTGTCAAACCTGATGTAGTTGCATATGGCCGTGACATTATGGGGTCCAAGATCAGCACTGGCTGTAAAAGCTTGTCTGGAACAAGTGTGGCTAGTCCTGTTGTTGCTGGTATTGTTTGCCTGCTTGTAAGTGTTATTCCTGAAGCTAGAAGAAAGGATCTGCTCAATCCAGCAAGCATGAAACAGGCATTGGTCGAAGGTGCTGCTAAGCTTTCAGGTCCTAATATGTATGAGCAGGGGGCAGGAAGAGTTGACCTGTAAGTTAACTTACCCATACTGGTAATCATCATTGAATTATTTATTTCTTATTGCTATCCTATTTTCTTAATTTTAGTCTCTAATTTTCCGACTCTTTGTCAGATTAGAATCATATGAGATTCTAAAGAGCTACCACCCCCGAGCAAGCATTTTCCCGAGCATTCTTGATTATAATGATTGTCCATATTCCTGGCCCTTTTGTCGCCAGCCACTATATGCGGGTGCTATGCCTGTCATTTTCAACACGACAATTCTGAATGGTGTGGGTGTCATTGGCTATATTGAGAGTCCACCAACCTGGCATCCTGCGAACGAGGAAGGAAATCTTCTGAGCATTCACTTTAAGTACCCAGGTGTCATATGGCCATGGACTGGTTATCTAGCTTTACACATGCAGATCAAGGAAGAAGGTGCCCAGTTCGCAGGTGATATAGAGGGCAATGTAACTGTGAAAGTCTATAGCCCATCCGCCCCTGGAGAAAGTGGGCCTAGAAGAAGTACTTGTTCTCTTCGGTTGAAACTGAAAGTGATTCCCACTCCAACACGATCCAAACGTGTTTTGTGGGATCAATTTCACAGCATTAAATATCCTCCAGGTTATATTCCAAGAGACTCTTTGGATGTCCGCAATGACATTCTTGATTGGCATGGTGATCACTTGCATACAAACTTTCACATCATGTTCAACATGTTACGTGATGCTGGGTACTATATCGAGACTCTTGGTTCTCCCCTTACATGTTTCGATGCTCAGCACTATGGAACTCTTTTGATGGTTGACCTTGAAGATGAATACTTTCCAGAAGAAATTGAAAAACTCAGAGATGACGTTATCAATACAGGACTGGGTCTGGTTGTGTTTGCTGAATGGTATAATGTCGATACCATGGTGAAAATGAGATTCTTCGATGATAACACACGCAGTTGGTGGACTCCGGTCACTGGAGGTGCAAATATTCCCGCACTTAATAACCTTCTTGCATCATTTGGGATTGCGTTTGGAGACAAAATTCTGAATGGGGATTTCAGTATTGACGGTGAGCAGAGTCGATATGCTTCTGGAACAAACATAGCCAGGTTTCCTGCTGGAGGGTTTTTGCACAGTTTTCCTTTGCTCGACAGCTCTGAGAGTGGCGCTACACAGAATCTACTGCTAACTGGGTCATCGAAGGTAATGAGAAACCACTTCTATTTTCTTCGAACTGTGCCTTGCATTTTTTTATTGAATTGCTGATTTTGTGATAATGCGGCTCTGTTTACAGGAAGACCCTGCTGTTCTTGGGCTTTTAGGGATCGGTGAAGGACGAGTTGGTGTTTATGGAGACTCAAATTGCCTAGACAGTAGCCACATGGTCACCAACTGCTACTGGCTCCTGAAGAAAATGCTAGATTTTACCAGTTCAAATATCAAAGACCCTGTACTTTTCTCAAAATTTTCGAAGAGATATTCACCCATAATCACAGACGAGAACCAACTGCCATCTCGAAGAACTGATGTAAATTTTTCAACATACTCTTCTGTGATCGGAAAGGAGCTAATCTGTGAGAGTGACTCCAGATTTGAAGTGTGGGGGACTAAAGGATATAACTTACATGTCAGAGGAAGGAACCGTAGATTGCCCGGTTATCATGGCATTGATTTAGGTCGAGGCTTGAATTTCACAGTGGAGAATACAAGACCAACACGCTGGAGATCAGCCAGGGAAGGAGGTGAGCTTAGTTCTTCCAGGAGCAAGTATCTGGGAGGCCTTTTCAATAGAGACGAGGTAATTCATGATATCTTCTAAGGTTAATTATCTTTTGGAGGGACCATAAAGTTTCTATATTATCTTTCTCTCAATTTGCAGATTGACATGCCATTTCTTGTTGCTACTCGATGGATCGTACCTGCTGGTGTTGCAGCCAGTGGTAATATACCCAACCTTTTTGAAGACATGATCAAATAGGATTATTGTTTCCAAAGTAGGCTATCAAAATTTTCTCTTTGATGGTTTGTGTTGTAGGAGTTCTAGTGCTACTAAGCATTTGGAGAATCCGGCAGAAGAGGCGTAGGCGGAGAAGAGCATCTGGGTCGAATCGATTAGCCTAGCATATAGCTGTGTCTTGGTCCAGTCGATTTTGCCTGCGTAGAGCCACCCATTTAATTTTTGTAGCTTTTTACTGCCATCTACTCTGACCACAGAATGTAGTTTCACTTTTTCGTTTCTACAGCTGGCAACATTTTTTTAGGAAATCAAACCATTTCTAAAAACTTCACTTCAAAAGGCAAAATACAAGAGTTATAGTATAATTCAAGATTCTTTTGTGCATGGTTCATAGATTTCCACCACTTGAGTGGGAATTCGGTTTCGGTTTGATTCGGTTTACAAAAGGGCTTGTTAATAACCAAATGAAGAGCCAAATTTGGGAAAATATACACACGTGAAATCTATTACTATTTTCTTAAAACATGCGCTATATGTAAACCACCACATTTACGAAAAATTATCTCCGCTGATTTTGGAAAAAGAAAAAAAAAAAGTATGGTGTTTTTCTTTCTTTTTTGGCCAACGGCATAACCAAAATATATAGTACTATTACTCCATAAAAAATATCAAGGCCCGAAATAAAAACCTTAAAATTGATATAGCTGCTAATATATTTCGTGGTAACAAAAATATATTGTTCTGAGGTGATATTTCATTTGTATTTTTATACATTACAATACCCTTTTTATGAATTTGAAATTCAAAAAGTGGCCTGGAAGCAGGCTTAGCCTTAATATAGGACGAGGTTGATATGGTCCACCACACCCAAACCTTACTTTTAGATAAAAAAAGGGAAATTAGATTAGCCAATACGCATTCACTTCCATGCTTCTGACCCTTTCTGCCTCTTTTTTCCTCCTCGCCTTCAAATTTGCATTTAGAAAGTCAGCTCTTAGGAGCTGGAGATAAACAAAACAAATCCTTGTTGAAATAAATTTACCAAGACCATTCCAAACTAAATGGTTTACAAGTTTGTTCAATCAATGAAAATGTTAAAAGATAATTTAGAACATTCGAGGTACCAGTCTAACTGGTGTAGGAGCGAAAGTTCTTAAACGACGTGGTTCAACACCATAGATTAACGTTCATTTGTTTTTTTTGTTGTACCGGTATAGAACCTCCATTGGTCGGTTTTCATTATTAAGTATGCAAATAGTTACATTTTTCAGTTTATACAAAAACTATTTCCCTAGAAGTGACGCCAACAAAATGTATACGGGGAATTTAAGAGATCATGTGTGTTTGATATTGTTTGCTATATACATTGTTTAGGTTGTACAATACTAGTGTAATCTCAATCTACGGATTTTAGTAAGAAAAATAATAGCTACGGATTTTATCTATATGCATATGTTTTCTTGTAGTAATTTTTAAACAATTTCAGTTTTAATTTTATTAATTAAAGCAAAGTGCACAACAGTTTAAAATATACCCAAAAGTCATGACGAATAGATGGAATGTTTTCCTTTTCAGCAAACTATGGAGGTTAAAATAAATATATTATTACCATTTTTTTTTTGAAATTTTGGTTTATCGGTAAATGTTTCTCCTTTTGGTGAAAACGTCAATGTTATTTTATATTTTAAATATCTTAAAACACAGATAATTTGACTTTCAGTGATCGTCATGCACTACCTTTCTGCGTTATTTTAATTTTCAATCATTTAATTCGAATTACGTTGCCTTTTTGAATAAAACGATCACACTCAGGATTCAGTAACCGATGCACGAATTCCGGGGAGAAAGTTTCAATTAGGAATGTTAATATAAATTGTATTTTTGCATCTTCAAGTCTTTAACGAAAGATTGACTATTTTACTTATTGTTTTTTTTTTTGTCTAGTTTAAAGTAAATACACTTTTATTTTTAATTTTTAAAACGCAATTAACATTTTAGAGGCCTGTATAAACATATTCTGCGTAGCTACGATTACATAATCAAAGGAATAATAATCAATTAATCATATTATAATTAGAGTATTTTCTCTTTAAAAAAAAATTATATACTGCATATAGAGATATTTCACAGACCAACCACATTCCTGTATAAACATAAACTGGTTACTGTCTTTCACTAAAACAAATTTATAATACACAAAAAAAAGTTAAAATGTAATAATAATGAAATAATTAAAATTACATCACAAGAAAATATACAAAAAAAAGTGAAAAGCGAGAACAACTGGAATCTAGAGGTGGAGTNGCGAGAACAACTGGAATCTAGAGGTGGAGTCTCCGGCGATCGTATTGACTAAGTCGTGTTGACAGACGAGGGTTTAGTAGTTCTAGATAAAGGGGAGTAATTAAGTGGCATCTACGGCCTTACGGGCTCAACTCACTGTTAGAAAACTATTATACCCACAGAAAGTCGTATTGACCGTCGTGTTGATTACCGGAAATTTTAACTGAAAAAGCGGAATAGAACCTCGACTTACGAATGAAAAAAAAAATCAGAGTTTATGAAGATGTTAAAAAGATGAAAAANAGTTTATGAAAATGTTAAAAAAAAGAAAAAAAAAAAAAAAAAAGAACAAGGCTCTTGTACATATTTCCAAAAAAAATATTTAAATTGCCTGATAATGAGGAATTCGAAAAAGCTAATGAGAACTGACTTTTACTAGATGACAAGCATTAACAAACACAGCTTTTGTCAAATTTTCAAAATTAAAATATTTTAAATTAGACCCAAAAAAAACGAACAAAGAAAGGTCAAGCGTCTATTCTTTTTTTTTTTTTTTTTTTTTGAAAAGGACAAACGTCTATTCGTAAAATAAAAAACAGAAAGAAAAGAGCAAGAAGGAAATTCCAATGGTATATTTTTTGTGTCAGCTATTCGAATAGTTCAAGTTAAAGACGACAATGAAAAGACAAAAGACATTGCAGAAAGAGTAAACGTAAAAAGTTGTAATCATTAAATTTATCATTAATATTACGAAATATGCAAACCAAAACAGGAAAAAATAAAAAACAGAGAATTTATCTCTCCATCCCCCAAAAGTCTTATATGACACTACTCAGTTTTAATACACATCTTCTTCAATAGTCCTTTTCCCTCTCTTTATCTCTCTCCATCTCTCTCTCACTTCATCGATAGTCTCTAACATGGAGAAAAGAATGAGGCTCAGGGTTCCAAGAATAGTCCGGTCATCTCTCAGCTCTTGCCGGCCACGAGATCTATACGACGTCGTTGAGACTTGTGCTGTTACAAGTCACACAACCTCTTCCGAGAGATTCTTCCTTACCGAAGCTAAAACCAAAACTCCACGCGTGCACAGCCACAAAGCCAAGTCTTATGCTTTCTCTGCGTCGCCGATATTCCCTCCAAACCCTTTCTACGAAGAAAGCCGTTCGTTTCGAGATTTAAGGAAGAAGATTAAGACAAAGAGGAAGGAGAGATCGCAGTTTGGTTCCGATTCTCTTATTGCCTCTCGGTTTAAGTCAAGTGGGTCTTGGTGCTGGTCTTCTAGCGATGAAGAGAGTGAGGATACAGATACGCTCTTTTCTTCTAGAAGCTTCTCCTCGGAGTCTTCCAAGGCGGAGAGTTATGCGGTGGTGAAGAAGTCAGAGGATCCGTACGAGGATTTCAGGACGTCAATGGTGGAGATGATTGTTGAGAGACAGATATTTGCAGCGGCTGAGCTACAACAGCTTCTACAGTGTTTTCTATCGTTGAACTCTCTTCAACACCACAAGGTTATAGTTCAAGTGTTTTTAGAAATTTATGCCACTTTGTTCTCTCCCTAATTTCTCTCTCTCTCTCCTTTAACATCCTTTTACTAAAGTACTATGTTCAACCTTAATCTCGCTTTAGTGTTTTGTTCCTATTTTCGACTAGATTCGCTTTTTCCGTTATTCTTTTGTCTTAGCCTTTCTCTGTATTATTGTTATCATGAATCTAAATTGGGTCAACTCTTTAAACAAAAAAAACAAAATTGGGCTAACTCCGAATGAAATTGGACTAACACTCGAACAAAACAGTTTCTTGAACGGACCAGCTTATCTTATTCTAGAGAAGATAACAAAACAGTTTCTTGAAAAGACCAGCTTCTTTGTTGACACAAAGGATCTTGAGTTTCTTGAATAAATATTCATTACGCTCTGTTTTCAGCTATCCTTAACGAGCACTTGAATTTATAGAAACTAACAGAGATTGTCTTCTACCAATTATTCGACTAGAAAAAAAAACATTTCAAAAGATGACTTTTCGCTAAAAACTAAACTCTTAATAAGGAAAAATCAAACTTGGTCCAACTCTGAGGTAGCCTTCCGATTCACACCAGTTCCCTTGATGCTATCTTCATCATGGCTGATGGGTTAGTACCACTTTGCAAACACCAAATAAACCACGAAATCGATGGCAGCTAATATGGCAATCAGAAAATAAAACCGATCCATATGACCTTCGTTGAGATCTTCCGGTATCCACCCGTGGTTCTGGCCTCTCGCGGTTATGGCCATAACAATATTAACCATCAAACTGCTCACGTAGTTACCTAATGCCATCGAAGCCATACACAATGAGCTTCCTAAGTTCTTTAACCCGTCTGGTGCCTGCCCGTTGAAGAACTCTAACTGCCCAACGTACATGAAAACCTCACTTGCTCCTACAAGCACGTACTGCGGTATTTGCCATAAAATGGAGAGCTCACTCTCCTTTTGTCCCGGGACTATTCGTCTCAGCCGTTGGATCTCTGTTAATCCTGCAGCCACCATTGCCATTATCCCTATGATCAGACCTATCCCCATCCGCATAAGTTCCGTGGGTCTCACGTATGGAAATATGACCTGGCGGTAGATTCCGGTTGATACTAAGACGCTGCATATATCGAAGACTGACATGCTCGCCGCGGGGATGTGGAATTTCCCGATGTATGCATCCATCACATCACCTTGCTCCACGAACAAAGAAGCCATTTGTGTGAAGATCACTGAGTAGATTATAGTGCATAGCCATATTGGGAGCATCTTCATCACACATTTTGCCTCCTCTACTTGAGTTACACTGCACAACCTCCATGCGTTGGTCATTGTATCGTTCCTATATTATATTTGATTGACCAATATTCATAAGTTAAAAATATGACAGATTATGAGTGTATGTCGGTTAGATTTGGTTTATTACCTGTCATTCTCTGTAATCACTGCTGCTCTGTCCAAGAAGACAAATTTGGTACTGTGAAATATCTTTCTACTTCCTTTAATGGCGGATTCAGGGCCTTCGACTTCGTACAACTCCTGGGGATTTCTCGGTCGATCAACACTCCACTTGCGAGCAGTAGCGACGAAAACCTGTGCCACACGTGGCAATGGGTTCCCACATGGCTTGACATAACGATACCGTTTTGTCGGGCCGAGAAAGGCCACCAGTGCGATAATAGCGGAGCCTAATGACACCAAGAAGCCTTCAGTCCACAACCCCATGTCCTCAAAATAGACAAGGATTGTGTTTGAAAAGAGAGATCCAACGTTGAGGGCAAAGTAGAAGTAGCTAAAAAACGCAGCTTTGGAGTTTTTATCGTTTTCATCAAACTGGTCTGCACCGAAAGTAGCCAGCGTTGGCTGGTGACCACCGTATCCAAAGGCTACCAGATAAACAGATAAATAAAAGATGGCAACGCCGAGTGAAGAAGCAGGGTTGCAGATAAGGTCTCCATCGCCACAACCTCGAGGTTTGATCAAGAAAAACCAAGAAGTGAAAGAGAGGAGGCCCACACCGAGAACAAAGATGACTTGGAAAATAGCGCAGGTCAAGTAACGACCCCAATAGGAGTCGCTAAGAAATGCACCCACAAGTGAAAACATGTAAACTGTTCCCGTCCACTTGCTTACGTTGTTCGCAGCCTCTGCGTTGCCTTGTCCCATAACACGCGTTAGGAACAGCACCAGGTTCACTCCCACCCCAAAGAAGGCCAACGTCGCTAACCCTTGATTTCCTGTTCAAATGGTGAATTATGTAAGGCGGAAATAGTACAAACCAGTATACCATACATGTCTGTTTTTTTGGGGGTCAAAATATGTAAGATTTAGTTATACAAATCATTTTGTGTATAAATATGTCATGCAAAAAGTGTACCCAGCAAAATGATTGCGTTTGTCCAGGCAAACTTCTCCTTTCTCTCCACCTTCTTCGTCTTCTTATTAAGGTCAGAATCGTTGGACTTGAGAGACGCCACACTTTGATTATCTTGAACCTCTACCACCTCACCAATTTCCATATCTTCATTGCTCTCCCGCTCCTTGAAATGAAGATTTACATGAATCTTTTTAACATGAACTAAAAAATGTTCTGACACTTTTCACATGAATAAAAAAACAAATGAAATGTTCTATTATAATTTTACAGAAAGGGTTGGTTCTTGAACTTGTTCTATTTACTTTCTTTATTAATATTCGATTTGGAAAAGTTAATTTTTTATATTAAAATCCTAAATCGAAAAAAAAACTCTTAAATAGACACTTATTTTGAAACTGTAGGAGTATTCATTAGAAACTGAGCCAACGTGAGGATTTACGTACATTTAGCGGAGCAACGTAGCCATTATTTCTCGTATCCATAGCGGCCATTTAAGGTATCTGTACGAAGTTAACATGTGATTATTAGAACAATAAAAAACTAAAACACGATGATATATATATAAGTTTATATATTTTCAATATATATGATGCAAGGAATCCTGTTATATATTTCAAGCCTGCCAAAGTCCAAATTCACCACAAAGGAAAAGTATTTAAAAACCTAAAATCTATGTACGAAAAAATATATGAATCAAAACAGAACCTTTTACGCAGGATCTCCGGCGAAGGAGAAGAAGTTGTGTCGACAATCAAAACTGGGCGAAGAAACACTTTCGATGCTGGAAAATTAGTAACACCTTTTGTCATTTATGGTTGAAGGATTAGTGTTTTGTAACTTTCTTGCGTTTGATCAACCTGAAAGGACGTCTTTTACTCAGATCAACCTGAAAGGAAGTCTTTTACTCAGATCAACAGAGAGCCAGGTGAATCTAACAATAATGGATAGCTAAGTGAAGAAGTTTTCTTTTTCTTTCTTATATAGATTTAATTAGCCTTGCATGATTTTAAAAAAAAAATAAAATTTGTTTTAGATGACAACAAATCTCCTTTATAAACGGGTAGTTGTTACCGATATATATGAGAAGTGAGAAACTAATCTAGTCGTAATTACCGATTCTAAACTAAGGTTGACCATCCAACACGCTATATTGGTTATATGATGTTGTGGTGTTTTGTTTTGCTTGCGTACAATATTAATCACCTCTGAGAAAATTTGGGAGCAAAAACATCGAATATGTTGGACAACAAAAGACTTCTTCTTTCTAGAAAACAAAAATTAACCAATTGTTTTTTTTTTGTGTCAAGTGGAATATATATTGATCACAAGATTACTCCTAAATGACAGGAGTTGACCCAAATTATTGGCAGAAAAAGGAGGATTTGATTGAGTCAAGGTCCAATTCACTCTTCAGAACAAGCAAACATTTTCTTATAAGACAATTAGATGACTTACCATGGATTTAAAATTATTTTACAATGTGAACAGAAAAAACGTCATTAGTATAATATATGATCACACAAAAAAATTATTAGAATCAGATGGAAAATAGTTGAAACCAAAATCCAATCAAAACAGAAAACTAAATATATTTTTGCTTTATTTCCATAATTACAATACAACCGACGAGGGGGTTAGTATTGGTTTGGTCGATGACTACATGTTATTAGATTTTGGATTTAGACATGTTAGTTTAGATTTTGTTCGCTGAAGGAAGATTTTACCTGGGCGTTCTTGTTTGTCGGTTTCTCTAATATCATCGGAGAAGCCGTTTACACGTTTATATAAATAAATTAATTAAAATAAACTTAAATTAAGGACAAATTTGTTGTAAAAATATGGAATTTTTTTTTTATTTACTTAGTAAATCGAAATAAACAATGGAAAATTATAAAAACAGTAGAAGAAGAATTGATCAAATCAGTGCATAAATTTGGAAATGGTTCGAATGCTTGATAACCTTTCAAAGAATTAAATTAGGAACACAATATCTCTACAAGGTAGATGAGTTTTTTTTTTTTTTTTAGATGCTTAGAAATGGGCCCTAAAGAATAATGGGAGAATTGAAAAAAATGGACAAATTGATTAGATATTTGAGAAACTAAACCTTTATATTTTTTTTATCATATTTAGCCTAAACTAACCTTAATGTAATATTATAAATATTTAAATAAA
>OVAY01001529.1:16080-28196 GCA_900406395.1 Kernera saxatilis | reverse complement strand
TAAAAAAAAAATTATATGTGTTATATATATATATATATATATATATATATATATATATATTATATATATGATCATATTTGAGGGACTTTACGTGAATAACTCGTTAATAATTCAAACATTAGTTGTTCGAACTGTCAGATCTAAAATTATGGATTGCATTTTTATAAATTTTTTTTTTTAATTGGACAACCAATCATAGAATCGAATTTTAATTAATATGTGATTAGAAAAAAAAAATAAACAGATTAGCCTATTGGGTAAGAAAAAATTGAAGCACCTAGGATGTATCTTCGAATATAATTATTTATTCGACAACAAAAATTATATATGCGTTAATGCGTTATACTTTTGGTGAAAATAATTCCATCGTCACATGAGGTTGAAATTATTTGCATAACAAACACATTGTTTGGCTGGTCCACTCATTCGAACATCGTCATTATTGTTGGGCAAAGTATATTAATAATGCAAATGCATCATTACTTGATCGAATTAATTGGACGTGCCGAAGCTCATTACTATTCGGTTTCTGTTACATTAACTTGTTTTATTTTCCAATATTCCAATATCCTACATTTTATAAATATATTGCACATTCTAAGATATAAGATATATCTTTTGTCATGCAAAATTTTCTTGTAAAATTAAACATTATAGTGTTTGTTTTTTTAACTGTGGAATAAAATGGTCTTAATCTTTTTTTGTGTGTGAAAAAAGTAAAATTTAAATCTAACATGAATTTAATATTTTATGGTGACATAACTTTAGCTAAATTGATGGAATTTTATGAGGGATGGGCTGTAATATTATTTGCATTAAGACAAGAAGCTGTAGTAGAACATGCCAAGGATTTGGAGCTGAGGTAGGTAAGACGAACCCGTGAATTGAGAATATATACTTGATACAATTTATTTATGAGATCATAAAAAATTTCTTATTAAACTAAAGATATGATTATCGACAAAAAAAAAAAAAAAAAAATTTTGGTTTCGGGGAATACGAGTTAGCTTGGTTATTATTAGAGCGAATTTATGAAACTTTAAGTAAAAATATATGGCAAATTGCCTAACCTAATTTTTGCGTATCTATTTTTAATTACACTATCTTCAAAGTTCTAACCAGCCAATTACATTATAAAAATACAAGTTCTCACGACAAAAAAGATTCTGACTCTCTAATCAAGTTGATTCCTTACTTAATTATATGCATTACTTTCGAGCCTTCCATCAATATGCCACTTTTTCTTATTAACAAGAAATATAACCCATATGGGTTAATATTTATTGTCTTTCGACGCAGCAAACAACTGGACGAGGCAAAAAAAAATTAAAAAAAATCATATTATCTCTTGTCCCACTACAAATTAATCAATCAATTAAAACCATATATCGTAGCTCCGCCAAAATAAAAAAGTGTGCCTTAAAAATGAAATTAATTTCCATATAAAAAAACGACCCACTTTTTTGTAATTGGCCTTTTCTTCCAGATCTTCTTCCAGTTTTATCCTTAGAATTCCTACAGGAACAGCTCAGACTGCAGCAACGTGTAATAATTAGCAGCTTCATCTTCAAGCTCCCAAAACGCATCACCAAACCCATCTAACAAACTATCTCCATAAACGTAATCTTGATTAATATCATTCTTAATCATCTCATAATTACTCCCGCCAAATTCGGTGTTAGGGATCCCGAGTTCGTCGTCTGAAGCTTCCAAAAGATGCTGCATCACTTTCTCCTTGTTCTCATCATCGACTTCGTCTTCCTTCGAGGAAACGCACGAAGTCGACGAATCTTCGACGTTGGAGGCTCCAGAAACGACAACGTTTTGGTCATCTGATGAGATTTCTTGCTGGAGAGCGTTTATAAAGGAAGCTAGGTCGTTGTTGGGTTGGTTTTGTTCGTCTGAATCGTTGAGGAGACAGAGAATCTGGTCGTTGTAAGAGGAAGAAGAAGATAAAGAGGGCTTTTGTCTTTTAGTCGTTTCTTCTTTGGCTAGGGTTTCATCTTCTCTGTGGCGCTTCAATGGAGTTGTTTCCGCCATTGTATTCAAGAGAGAGAGAGAGAGAGAGAGCGAAAAAGGTTTTAAATCGTTAGAGAGAGAAAATCGTGAGGGTAATAAGGGAGATGGAGAGTCTGAAATGTATATATAGAGAAATTATCTGGTCAAAATAGCTATTTTTTAGTATTTAAAGAATGATGTGATTTAGTATCAAATACTATTATTTTAAAACGTAAATTTTATATTGCTTCGTGCATGTCAGAAGGGAGAAACATGTGAATGCTTTTTCAAGTTTTCGCATTACCCGGAAAGAAATCTCAAAAATTTAAAATTTCTGATGTGAAGAGTAAATTATGGCATGCAAGCCTTGTTAGTTTGTATGCTACATAACGCACGATGCCAAGAAAATCTTTGAAAATTATGGCGATAACTTATTTACAAATAAATTTGTACCTAATTTAAAAATATACAATAAAGTCACCTAAATTCCGGAATATGGATTGAGAGTCCAAAAAATATCTGGATTCTTAAGAAGATATGGAGTATGGACTTTTAAATGGTGTAGCTATTTTTAACAAAAATGATTATTTTGAAAAATTATCAATGAGGTTAAGGACGCTCCTTTTTTGTTTTCATCTACTATATTTTTTAAAACTATTGTAATAGAGAGAGAGAGACAAAAGAAAAAGAAACTAGTTGTTGCCATGGAGATTTGGCAATATCATTGTGTTGTATCCACCGTAGGATTAGCCTTCCAAAACGAGCTTGTAGATTACGAGGAAAATCGGACGGCTGTCATATCACGTCTTTGGATTGCACATGGAAAGAGACAGCTTCTCATTTTTTTTTTTTTTTTTTTTTGAAATGAATATTAAATTATTAACTTTTATACAAAGAATACTACTGTTTGTCTGAGTTTTCTGACAGAAAGAATTTAGAAGGACACAAAAAAATAGAGCCAAAACATGCGTTGCTTCAATGCTATAACGGAGTGGTTTGCAATGAGAACCACAACTGTAAACCGTCGGCATACTTAGGAGACCCCAAGTTGCTGATGGAGCTGAATCTATTCCGCACAGCTTTATCGATGAGTTTAATTAGCTTTGCAGCCGGAAGAGGGTGGTCGCCATGTCGTCTTCCATTACGTTTTCGCCATAGGTGATAAATCGAGGTTTGAAAGACGTACCGCGTAAGGAAAGTATGGGTTCTTCCCTGTGTCAAGTGTTGAAGGTGAACAATCAGGAGATTCCATTCATCCGTGTAATGAGCTCCTAGGAGCCTTGTCGCAAGAGTTTTCCATATCTCCTTTGAAAAACTACAGGCGAAAAATAGGTGATTTCGAGATTCCTCGACCTGATTACATAGCACACATTGTCGTTGTTGTGGAGTCATCCAATGATGGGATCGGTCTCCTGTAGAAAGGCGTTCCAACAGAGCCAACCAAACCATGAATGAGTACTTAGGAGTGCAAAACTGAAACCAAACTGTTTAGTTCCAACCGCATTTTGGTCTAGCAGCTCGAACTTGGTTCCAAGTGCCTTTGGAAGAGAATTCTCTTCGGAAAGTGCCCGGTGAGACACGCCAAAGAGAGGTATCCTCCTCCCCATTTCTGCCTTAATTCACCCGAATAATCTCTGATTCAATGTTGTTCAGACTTTCTGTACGATGTCGCCTCTGACTATGAGAATCCAAAACTTCCCACACCGTCGCTTGAAGTGGTATTCCCAAGTCAATGGTTCCACGGGCTCCAACCAGATCAATCAGGATCCCCAATGGTGACCAATTATCGAACCAAAAAGAAGTGAACCCTCCATTGTTTATCTCTATCTTATGAAACTCATGAGCTTGGTGCCGATATTTTAAGAGTTTTCTCCACATCCAAGAGCTCATACTCGTGGTTTCTTTAACCGCCCAGAAAAAACCTCATCGAATTAATGCGCGTTTAACCCAATTGACCCACAATGACGGTTTATTCGAAACTATCCTCCATATCAGTTTAAAACAACACACCACATTCTCCTCCTTTATTGATTTTAATCCCAAATGTCCTTCGTCATGCGGTCTGCATACGTCTCGCCAAGCCACTTTTGCTTTCTTTGTATTCAGCTCTGGCCCGGTCCATAAGAAAACTGCACAAAGACTTTCAATTTTCTTAATACACGCGCTTGGCAGACGATAGGCAGCAATCCAAAAATTCACAATACTCGAAATGACCGATTGAAGAAGCTGAAGCCGACCAGCATAGGAGAGATGTCTGGCTGTCCAAGAACCCATGCGGTTTCTGATTCGATCTATAAGAGGTGCATAGTCCGCTGCAGTAATTTGTTTTGTCAATAAAGGTAAGCCCAAATATCTCACAGGGAGATGACCCTCTGCAAATGGAAAGTTAGACATGATTGCCTCTTTGTTTTGAGCCGAGATGCCAGCTAGGAAGAGGGTGGACTTCTCCAGGCTGATCTTCAAACCCGATATGCTCGCAAATTCATCAAAAATCTTGATTATCTCCTCAATAGATCTTCGAGTTCCATCAATAAAGACCATGAGATAATCAGCAAAGCACAGATGTGTAATGCCGATGTTCTTGCACCTCAGGTGGAAACCAATGCGTCGATCAACTGTTGCCTTATCGATAAGTCTCGAAAGGACGTTCATGCAAATGACAAACAGGTATGGAGAGAGGGAACATCCTTGTCGAAGACCTAGCTCACTTCCAAAATAGCCTGCAAGCTCTCCATTGACTTGAACCGAGAATGTTGCAGTCGTTATACACAGTCGGATCCAGTGGATAAACTCATTTGGCACATGCATTGCTAAGAGGACATTTAACACAAAATCCCATTGAACAGAATCAAACGCCTTAGATATATCTATTTGCATAACACATCGTGGGGAGATCGAATCCATGTGATAATCTTTAACCAGCTCCGAGGCGAGTAATACGTTTTCCATTAGAAGTCGGTCCTTAACAAAGGCAGACTGATTCCAACTTATGAGTTTCGGTAGGAGGTCTCTTAAACGATTCGCGAGAAGCTTGGAGATAATTTTATATAGCACGTTGCAGCACGATATGGGTCTATAATCCTTCATTTCTTTAGCCTCATCTTTCTTTGGAATTAGAGCTAGAATGGTAGCATTAATCCCTTTAGGTAGAAAGCCCTTCACGAAAAAGGATTGAACTGCACTCAAGACATCATTGCCCACTACCGACCAAGCTGATTTGAAAAATTCCACAGGAAATCCATCTAGCCCCGGGGATTTATTATTCGGCATTGCAAAGATCACCTGCTGTATCTCCTCATTCGTGATAGCTCTCCTCAGGTTAGCAGAATCCAACGCCGAGCATCGAAAGTCCAGAAGGGATTGTAGCTCTGTTGTCGAAATGCCATTATAATCCGGAGGTTTATACGTTAGAAAATTCTGAAAGAATTGTGCGGCTTCCAATTTTATCTCCTCTCTACCCGTCAAGATAACTCCCTCAGCGTTAGTGATTTCTCTAATCGAGTTTCGCATCCGTCGCAGCTTACAAGTGTTATGAAAATAAGCATTGTTTCTATCACCCACTTCAAGCCAGTGCAATTTAGCTCTCTGTTTCAAAAATCTTTCCTCTAAGTCTGAAAGCAACTGCCAGTTTTCATAAGCCTTGGCTTCCTCCGCCATTGCCTCTGATGAAGGGTTTTGTAAGGTCTCCGTTTGTTGAAGACAGAGAGATTCATGAGCTTCCTTAGCACGACGAGGTAGATCTCCCAATTGATCATTTCCCAAAGAACGAAGAATAGGTTTCAACGCCTTGAGCTTTTTTGATAAACGATACATGGCTGAGGTTAAAATAAACGGTGGATCTGTTGCTTCCCAATAATCTCCGACCACTCCCAAAAATTGAGGCAACTGAGTAAGCACATTCATGAACTTGAAAGGCTTTCTCTTACCCAACTCTGCCGCTTCAAGCATAAGACGTCCTCGCGCATGATCTGAGCAACCACCACTTTCAAAAACACAATAAGATTGCGGGTAAGTGTCTACCCATATCTCATTAACCAGAAGCCTGTCTAGTTTTTTGCAAATTAGCCATTCTTCCCGCTTGTTACACCAAGTATAGCGAGAGCCATGATAGCCCAAATCCAAAAGTGAAGCATAATTAACTAAATCTCGAAAGTCACTCATCCCGGGATGAGAAGAATGCATTTCTAAATGGTTAGACTGTTCATCACTTTGAAGAATTTCATTGAAATCCCCACATATCATCCATGGTTTGTTTCGAAACAGGGGAGAGTCATGGTGATTCCTCAAATCTGTCCATAAATTCCTTCTGTCCTCCACAAAGTTCGATGCATAGATAAAAGAACAAAAGAATTCTTCATCTTTTCCTTCCAACAGAACGGAAACCGTAATAATTTGATCACTTTTATAAACCGGAGTAAGTCGCGCACTCTCTTTCCAAAGAACCCAAATACGACCACGCCGATTTGATTCATAGTTTGAGAGAAATGACCACCCTTGGAATATCGTTGAAACAATTTGGGCTGCTTTATTCTCCTTAACCTGAGTCTCCAATAAACAGCCAAAATGCATAGATGAATTCTTTACCCATTGATGAATGACAGAATGCTTTGAAGTTTTGTTTAATCCACGCACATTCCAGAAGAACCCCGTCATCTATTGGTGTTTGGATTGGTTTTTCTTGTACCCCATATTACCAAGAGAAGAATTCTTGGTAATAGGAATCTGAGATGCCGATACATAACGGTGAGCTGCTTTGGAGGCTCGATCTAACGAAGTTCTAGTGCCCGGGCCTTCTTTAGACAGAGCAATATGAGCATCCTTGTTAATCTCTCCTTCCTCAACTATATTTTTTGAGTTATGAATCTCTCCTTCAACCCTTTTCTCCTCCTCTCCCTCTCTGCCTTCCTCTTGAAGAACCGAGTATCGAGAAGGCGTGGTAATTGTCTCCTCAGTTTGATTATCCACTTGCCTCCCCGCCTTATGCGGGGAGACTTTCTTCCACTCGTGCCCTGAATTCGATGGGTTCTCTGTTGCAATTACAACCTCTGAATTCTTCACGAGATCGATTACCAATTCAGGTTCAGCGTTGACTTCTATCTATTTCTCCAATTCATTTCCATCTATGGCTTCAATCTGAGCAATTGGTGCTGACGACTCCCCTGTTGTTGAGACTGTAACAAGATCTTTCTCCAGATTGTGAAAAAGATTTTGAACCACCTCGACTACTTTTCCTTTTGGAACCCATTGCGCTTTCGTTTCATCCTTTTTCTTCTCAAA
Source organism: Kernera saxatilis (assembly GCA_900406395.1). Classification (NCBI taxonomy): domain Eukaryota; kingdom Viridiplantae; phylum Streptophyta; class Magnoliopsida; order Brassicales; family Brassicaceae; genus Kernera; species Kernera saxatilis. The sequence goes on along the minus strand of OVAY01001529.1, from coordinate 20,921 downwards.
ACGCTGAAGAATTGAAATCTTTTTCGAATTTATCACACAGACATCCGCTAAATGTCCCCACTTTTCACATGTTTTACACCTAGGCGGTAACCATGGATAGGAGAATTCAAATGTGACCTCTTCGTCGTTCTTTAATTTGAAATAGTGCGCTTTTGGCAACTCCTTGGACAAGTCAGCTTCAATGAACACTTTCGCTTCTTCAAAGTTTTTGCATAACTCAGTATCCGGGTGAAGGCGCTTCGGTTCTCCAGCAGCACTGGCTATAAACCCAAGACCTTTCCACGAATACATGGAGTGGGGCACATTCTTCAGAGTAACCCACATCGGAATCGTTGAAATCTCAGGTTGACTTTCTTCGATTATTGGAGACCATTTAGAGACGACCATAGGAATATCAGCTATATTCCACATGCCCCGATGGAGAACTCGTGAACGAACAGAGGCGTCATGAATTCGGAACTTTACTGATTTATCACTAACTTCAAACACATCAATCTTCATAGATCTATCCTCTGTTGGCCAAATCTTATTCACGATCACATGTATTTTTGCCACATGTGGCGCAGTTGATAAAAATCTGCCAATAAGGAAATCTTCCCATAGGGGAGCATCTTCCTGAACATCGTTTGGAACCACGACCATCCCCGCATCACCGTTTTCTGAGTATTGATAATCATGTTTCACCAAAGAAGGACGATTCTTCACAGCATTAACCCAAGAGGACTTCAATGGTAGAGCTGTTGTTGATGGAGAGAGAGGAGTAGCCGTCTCGCTCGTCAGAATCATCAAAACTCCAGCGGCAGAGCCGCCGGAATCACTTGCTTACGGCAAAATTTTGAAAACCGTAGTCGCCTTTCTAATCACCCGTGCTGACGTGGCAAATTTTTGTTTCTTTGAAGCTATCCTATTTTGTTTTATTGAGACAGCTTCTCATTGCTTACTTGACCATACATTAAACTAATCACAACTCACAACCAAATAACCAACATATTTATTGATATTACCTCCTTTTTTCGTTTTTTTTTTTGTGCAACTATTTATGTAACTCCTCCTCATTATATATTTCGTTTTTTTTTGTGCAACTAATCATCATCTCACCGAGGCAAAAAAAAAGAATCATTTCACGGACTTTTTAGTAAGACTATTTAGTTTTTACTCACGCCGTATTCTGAGAACATCCAAGTTATAATTTGATTACCATAATAACAGTTTGCAAACAATTTTCCAGTGTTTTTCTGGTTGAATTTGTACATGTGTTTATATTGCTTTATGTGTATAGAAAAATGTATCTGAGAGCAAGCATTAGTAATGTCTCCTTCGTTTATATAATTCGAGGGACCAATGTCAATCTGCGTCTTACATAAGGCAAACACTAGTGCCATTAGTTACTAGCTCGTTTTAAGTTCTATAACTTCTATTACTACCTCTTGAAAAGAAAAAAAGAAAAATATTGGTACGAACAGTTATGAAACATTTATTATATAGAATGAACATTTCAAAGATTCGTCTTACATATTCCTCTAGTTGATAATCATCGAGAAGACGTTTTGATTATTTTTTTTGAAACGGATGGTTACCAGTCGAATATTCGTCGAACAAATTACATATGCGGTTACAAGAAGATAGAATACAAGTTCATACCAAAAAAAAAGAAGAAGATAGAATACAAGTGAAAATGTGAAATTATAAAAGAAATAGACAAATATGGCAGTTACGATGAGATCGAAAACAAGTTATGAAAAAAGACAAATGGCGAAAAAGAGAGAGAGATGAGTTCGAGTATGCATGGAGATAAAAAATGAACATGTTTAAAGAAAAGAATTTATGGTCCTAAAATCCAAAACTTCTTATTTAAAAAAAGAAAAAGAAAAATGAAATGAGGTGAGGTGATGAATAAATGGTTCGAGGTAGGGTTATACACAAGTGGGGTTTTGTCTCTTTCTTTCGAAGCACTTCTTTCTTCAAATCTTTACTTTTCGTTTTTTCCCTTTTTCTTTTACTCTACTTTATTGGCCTGCTTGCCATTTTTTATTTTAGTAATGATCTTTCACCCAGTTAAATTATATATTTACGGTTCCCAGCATGAGAAACAGATAATTTAAAGAACCCAATTCTCTTTTTTTTTTTTTTTTTTTTATAATAAACCAATGCTTTTGTTTTCTTAACGTTTCTTTTTATATAGTAAATTTAATAATTGGAATTGGGTTACATCTTTTTTTATCCAAGTCTCCTTCGAGCTACGTCAAAGATAATAATATGAGTGGAGATCAATAACCAGATTACGTGGAGTCCTCTTTAGGTTTCCTTTCTAAGCCTTATATTTCTCAAGTGAAAATCTAAAACGAAAACAAAAAGTTGCACATGTTTATAATATAGCCAAATAAAGTATTTGTTAAAAATAAACGTCACTATTCAAGAGGAGGGTGCGTGCTGGTCCAACGAATAGCTGGTTAGGACGGAGTGAGGGATTTTTAAAGCCCTACATACATCTTACCTATATAAATAAATAAGAGATCGTTAAACCTCAATGTGATTTTAATTATTATCTCAAGTTGATAATCGAATTTTGTTTGGATTGAGAGTATGTATGCTATCTGGATTTTGATATTACGTAACAGATTTCATCTTATAACCAAAACCAATTAGCAATGATTAAATGTTATATATTTACAACATTCGTTTAAACAGAGTAATCGCTTACATATTTGAATTACCAAAACCTAAAAATCAATCATGACATAAGTTGACAGGAGAGATTAGCCCAAGTGGTTTCCATTAATTGAGTTGCTACCTAGTCACAACCAGGGTTTTTCCATGCCTCTCCTAGTTGGAGCTAAGCAAAAGGTCCATCGAGTGGGATAAATAGTACATGTCAGTTGTCATGAGATACATAAGAGACTATTAAAGTTCAAATTAAACATCAAAAACATTATTGTTATAATCAACTTTTGTAGAAAATATCAAACAAATTTTGATACTTATATATTTGTTCAAGTTAACTTTCTTTAGGAAATTGACATTTTCCAAACGGTTTTTTATGTAATTTTTTTCAGCTACGATACATTTTAAACTTTCAAGAACGTAGACACATGCATGTACGTACGCACAAGTGTATTGGTACCGTACACGATTGTATACGTACATCTCACTTTTTCTGTTTCAGCAGCCAATCCTTTTTTTTTTTTGTTATCATAATATAATTTTAGGTAGGTCTGAATATAATAAATAGAGAAATTGTAGACAAACAAAAAAAAGGAGTAAATAATATTCTTGTCGCAACTTTACTATTTTTCGTATATTGACTAGTGATATATTTTAATTACTTGGAAAAGATATGAATCAGCTACCAAACAAAGAAATGAAAAAATTAATCGATTCGTTTGCCAATTTGATGAACACAATTTATAAAGTCTTTTTGGAATCTGGGTTAATAAGGAAAAGAGTCTTTAAAACCAAAAAAAAGAAGGAAAAGAGTCTTTAGTCTTTACGCATCTTTTTTCTCATTTTCCACGTGCAGTTTATTTTTTTTTTTAAGTATTAGCTAAGATGCAATTTCTATTCTATTGGCTAGTACACAACTAACGAATGCATGGTAAAGGTATCTCTGCCAGGAGTTATCTATAGGCGCTGTTTAATTTAATTTAAGATTTTTTTTTTGTTTTAAAGATTATTTATCTAAAGCTAGATGATAACAATTAACAAACAAGTGTGTAAAATAGCATTAACAAAAAAGTGTAAAATTATTAGAATAACGAAAGCGAGTGAAACAAATGTGGTTAAAAATAAATGAATATAACATATTAGAATAAACGGTGCGAAAGAAACTAAACAAAAGTTAAAACGAAAACCATATATAATGAATGTATTTGGATATAGTTCTTGTCAAATTTTAACAATTTCATAGTCATCTTTGAAATCAAATGGAAACCATATACTAATAAGTGCATTTTCATAGCCACACATATATATATATATATAATATTACTAATAGATTATACATGTTATAATAGAATAATTCAAAGAAGTCTAAAATACCAATAGCTAAATGGAATTAAACTTTCAATAATTAAATAATCAGATCAGCGTTTGGGCCATTCGTGGGTCTACCGTGGTGGGAGGTGGCATGTGCATATAGCATAGTGGTGGAATGGTTATAATACGCCATTATCATAATCATGTAACATCGCAATATATATGCATTATTATAGTGCCCACCACCGTCGATCTAAAATTATAGAAGTGGTCGGTCCACTCATGCGATGTTCCACCTGTTCGTGACATTGATAATTCATTGGTGAGTCATATCCCTTTAGGTGATCTAATAAATACTTATGTTTACTAATTAATATCTCATGTTTATGTGGCGTCGACAAGTTTCCAATCAAGCCCACTTGGACGACTTCCACCAATAACAAAATAGTTGTTGTAATTTTCAATGTTTTCATTTAGATGTAAACATTTGAAATAAAAAAGGAAAAAAAAATAAATAAAAACAAAAAAATAGAATAATAGATGTAAACATTTGGTAGCTAGAAAATTCACACGACATCTTCAAATCCAGTTACGACGAATCTAAATTTATTGAGGAAATCCAAATATAATAAAACTTCTTCACGTTATATATTTCAAATACTAAGGTCTTATAAGTATTAACATTCTCATATAACTTATTCATTTTCTAATAAGATATATAGTAAGCAAAAACTAATATAACAAAACCGGTAAAGTGAATAATGTCATGAGTTTTCTTGTGTATTGTATACATAGATTTATATGATTTATTGATATATATATATCTTTTCCCCCGACCTTGTTGTGAATTGTAATAAAAGAATATCAAG
>OVAY01001529.1:0-16058 GCA_900406395.1 Kernera saxatilis | reverse complement strand
CAAGGGGGGGGGGGGGGGTATATACAAAAGAGTAGGATGATAACAAGTCATGATTAAGACAGCCTGATTATGTTTGATTGATTAAAGTTGAGCCTAATTAAAAATAACAAGGCTAACGATTTTTTCTTATTTTTTTGGGGGAGTTTATATAAATAAAAAACAAAATGACAACCAAAGGCAAAAGCATCATGCCATGTCCGCATCCTCCATCTCCCTCAATTATATTTCCATAGTTTTATAGCCACTATCATGACATGAAATTATTTTTCACAAAATGGCCACAATATTTTGGAAATGTTTAATATGTGACCATTCACACTTAAAACTCTGGATAAGTGGTCACAAATTGGTGCAGAGGCCAATCCGTGACCAAGTGACTTCTACTTAGCCATGGATAATTTGGCCACAATTTTGACGTACTGTACAAACATTTGAACTTGAATCAAATACAGAGTTTGTAAACGTATAAATTCTCGACTTCGCGAGTTCCAGCTTGACATCAGGAACTGTTAGTATTCCGAAGTTAAAATAAACGAACTAAACTATCTCAACACTGATCAGAAGTTTTTTCGAATTGATAGGTAAAGTCAGTATTAGGTGAGCTAAAATGATACTAGCACACAAGGCATAACGACGATTAAGCCCTTTCTAAATTTCGTAAATGGAAAGGGAGCGAAACAAGTCTCTCATAACAACGATAAAACCACAAGAGTAGAGTTTGGAACTGTATAACCAAAAACAAATATGAGCATCTGCAAAACTAGAGTATTGAATCAACATCCACATGTGATCTGCATCACTGTGCACCAGCTGATAAGAACGCACTTCCGGGCTTACGGTTAGCCAACGGACCATGGCAAGATAGGAACTTTGCATTCACACCATCAGGGACAATCCTCTTCTCTTGCCTTAGCTTAGTGTAATCAGCACGGTTAAACTTGGTGAATCCCCTGAAATTTCCAAACTCAAGCATCAACAAGAAGCCTTTTCCAAAACAAAGGGAAACACATAGAGAAGAGAACTAGTGTCAACACAATCATACCATTTCCTGCTAACAATAATCTTTTGACGACCAGGGAACTTGAACTTAGCACGTCTAAGAGCCTCCTGAGCATGATGTCCATGATTGTCTTTGCACCTCACAGACAGAAGAACCTGTCCAATGGCGACTCTAGCACACGTACCAAGAGCCTTACCAAAGGCACCTCTCATTCCTGTCTGAAGCCTATCAGCTCCAGCGCAAGAAAGCATCTTATTGATCCTCAGAACATGGAAAGGGTGAACCCTAATACGGAGATGGAACGCGTCTTTTCCAGCAGATTTGACCATGTACTTGTTGCAAGCAATACGTGCAGCTTCAAGAGCTTCACTCGACACGTTTTCTTTCTCCCATGAAACCAAATGGACACAGTAAGGGAATTCGTCGACTCCTTTCCTCTTCATTCCCACATCGTAAATCCTAATCTTAGGATCAGGAACACCACGACAGTATCTGGATTTAGGGTATGGCTTTCCCTTGATCTGACGGTAACATCTTGCAGGTCCTACAAATTACATATATATACATCTTCAATAAAAAAGATGACTATTTTGTTCTGACACGCAAATCAAACAAAAGCCTAATCCACATGTAAATTCCGAGCTTAAACAAATGTAATCTGCGATTGGAGTGATTATTCAACCCAATTCTGACTATAACATCTCGCAGATCCTACAAATTTACTTCAATGATAAGCTCAATAATTTATGATTCTGATATCCCAAAAATCTAAATTCCGAGCTTAAGAATATCTAATATGCGATCCGGGTGACGACTACTCAATCCAATTTCGAAAATTCCATTTCCGATGAGATCGAGAAACACTAACCCTAACCAAACGAAATATGCAGAGATAAAAATCTATCCTTCCATAGATAATCGATTAAATCTAGAGAAATTCAGAACCTAGATCAGACAAAGAGAAGACAATTAAGAGATAATTAAGCAATGTACTTACTTCTCCCCATCGCGTTGGTTTGGCTTATCTGTTGGTGTTTAGAACCCCAGAAATGAAGAAGATGACGGCGTCACGTTTCATCTTATAGGAGGAACAAAGAGCCCTAATTCTCTACGTCACGTAACTGGATTTGACCAAAAAGAACGGGCCCATTTAGAGAACTAAGGCCCAATTTGACTTTTTAAAGCTCAAGACAAAGCCGTGTCCGTGTGTATGCCGCTTTCGCCGTCAAGGAGCGGCGTTTTCTGATGACATCGGCGATTACGTCTCGCCTCAGCCGCAATTTCGTGTTGCGTTGTAAGAATCTCGACCCGACAACACACGTTGATTCGTTCTTACCCTCTCCACGATCCCAGAAACTTATCGAGGACCTAAGAACTTTTAGAGACATTGTCGAAGTTTCTCGAATTCATGGCTACATGGTGAAAACGGGGATCGGCAGGGACGATTTCGCAGCGAGCAAGCTCCTTGCTTTTGCTATACAAGATATTCGATACGCCTCGTCGATCTTCGAGCATGTCTCCAACACTAATCTCTACATGTTCAACACTATATGCTCAGAGGTTACTCGATCAGCGATGAGCCGGAGCGAGCATTTTGTATCTTCAACCAATTGAGAGCTAAAGGCTTCACCTTGGACCGCTTCTCCTTCATCACAACTCTAAAAAATCATGTGCTCGTGAATTGTGCAGTCGAACCGGTGAAGGGATGCATGGGATCGTTTTGAGATCCGGGTATGTTTCTTTGGTTATCAACAAAGCAATCGGGATCCTACGCTATTCTTTAAATGCAACCAACGTAAACGAGCTCTCTTGCTTATTTATGTTGAGGTGGCAAGATCAAAGCAAGGTATATTTATATCACAAAGGATTGCTGAAACAGGAATGCTAGACTGCATACCGGCCGACACACCCATGATGCAAAACTTGAAGCTCAAAATTGATCCTGACCAAACACCAACAGATAAAGCAAGGTACCAAAGGTTAGTTGGAAAGTTAATATATTTGGCTCACACTCGACCCGATATAGCGTTTGCAGTTAGTGTGGTGAGCCAGTTCATGCATCAACCTAGTGAAGATCATATGGATGCGGTTATGAGGATACTTTGTTATCGAAAGTCTTCACCGGAAAAAGGACTAATGTTCTCTAAACACGGACACCTTGAAATCGAGGACTACACAGATGCTGATTGGGCAGGGAACATCATCGATAGAAAGTCAACATCAGGCTACTTTACATTTGTGGGTGAGCTGGAGAAGTAAAAAACAGAAAATGGTTGCACTTTCAAGCGCAGAGGCAGAGTTCAGAGGGATGCACAAGGGAATATGCGAACTAATGTGGTTGAAAATTCTCTTGACAGAAATGGAGTTGGATTCAACAAAGGAGATGGCATTGTTCTGCGATAACGAAGCAGCTAATAGACATAAGCTCATAATCCAGTGCAACACGACTGTACTAAACATGTGGAGTTAGATCGAACTTTCATACGAGATAATATTGATAAGGGAATAATTCGTTTACCCTTCGTAAAGTCAGAAGACCAAACTGCAGACATTCTCACTAAGGCGGTATGTAGCAAAACGTTCCATAAGATGATTTACAAGTTGGGCATGCAGAACTTGGATGCACCAACTTGAGGAGGAGTGTTGAAGATTCACCGTATTTGGAATTGCGTGATTTTGTAGATATTGTATTAGTTGTAGATTTCTAGCCTTCTGTGTTTCACCTGCACCTCTGTATAAATAGGAGAATCATAATGTAAAGCTGTAGAGTTTTTGAAATAAAAAGGAAATCATTCTTGTTAACAAGATTTTCTACCTTGTTTGGTAAGATAATAACGTCATGGCAACGTTTTTTCCCCTTTTTGCGTCCCTTCTTGTTTTTCTTCTTTTTATCATTCACTTAACCCAAATTCTTCTTCTTTCCATTCTTGGCGCGTTTTAATCCCCTTTCACGTTTGATAACTTCTCTCAAGCGAGCTTGAACTGCCTCTGGGCTGTAACTAGTGAAAGCATCATCATCCGATTCATCATCATCCAATTCATCATCATCCGATTCATCATCATCCGAATCTTCGGAACCAACAATCTGCAAGAAAAGACCAGAATCATCAATGTTCTGAAACGACACCAGAATTACCAGAATCATCACTGTTCTGAAAATTTGAGATTCTAAATAAAGCGAGATAGAATCACCAATTCTGAAACGACATTAGCATTCTAATCAGGCTACCTCGGGATTCCAAAGAGTGATATCGCCAGAATCAGCATTTTCATCATTATAGTCATCTTCGGAACCGATCTGCAACAATTGTGTACACAAAAGTACAGACAACCATCACAAATTCTACACCAGAACTACAGAATTATCACTGTTCTGAAAATTTGAGATCCTATATAAAGCAATATTAGAAATCACCAACTCTAAAACGACATTAGCATTCTAATCAGAAGCGATACTAGGAATCCCCAATTATAAAACGACGTTAGCATTCTAATCGGAAGCGATACTAGAAATCATCAATTCTAAAACGACGTTAGCATTCTAATCGGAAGCGATACTGGAAATCACCAATTCTAAAACAACATTAGCATTCTAATCAGGTTACCTCCGGAGTCAAAAGAGTGCTATCACCAGAATCATCACTCTGGAAGCAAAGAGAGTTTCGAATCCAGAGAAAAAGCGCTGAACAGCCACAGTCCCGTGAACCAGGAATCTATCAGAAAATTGAGATTAGTATAATATTTTATTTTTGTAGGTTCTAAACATTAAAATCAATATATTTAGTTCGGCAAGACGGTATGAGTACCATTTTGCACAAGTACAATTTTCTAACAAAGGTTTATCATTTTTTTTTAACTGAACAAGCTTTAATCTTAAGATTCTTGAAATTAACTTTAAAAAAATTCAGTTTGATTTCCGTTATTATTTTCCAGGGCATAGAAAGTTTTCACTTTTCATGTATATTTTTCACGATAAGAAAAAAAAAAAAAAGAAGATAAAATCGTACTTACAACCTATGCATGTTCTTATGTCTTTACTAGGCTAGTCTTTACCATTAAAGAAAGGATAATGCAGATTTTCACGAAGTCTGTTATCTTTTTAAATAAAAACATCTTCCTTTTGTTTCCCATAATAACATCAGTTAAATACTTTTGATATGGTGCATATTGACACATGTGATCGCCTTAATTTGTGTTCATGTTCATATTCATGATGGTTTCAAGTATTTCTTAACCATAGTAGATAAGTTTATTTGCTTAAGAATACTCTGATGTTTTTAAAAGTCTTTTCCACCTTTGTTGAATGATAGAAACTCAAGTTGAAAGAAAATTAAATGGTTAGATCTAACAATGCTCCAAAACTCAAATTTACCCAATATTATCAATCTAAAGGTATTGTGCCATTTCATTCATGTTTTGAAATTCCCCAACAAAACTTTGTGGGTGAAAGGAAACATCAGCACATTCTCAAATGTTGATAGATCTCCTTTTCTTTCAATCACATATACCTTTTTCTAATTAGGGTGACTGTATACTCATTGCAGTTCATTTAATCAATCGTCTACCAGCTCCTATTCTAGAGGAAAAAAATCCATTTGAGATTTTAACAAAGAAGATTCTTGATTATAGTTAAATATGTTATTGAGTATTTCTCGTTTACTGGTCTTGATATTCTTCGGTTTTCTCGAACTAACGAGAGAAATCTTATAGTTAGATTCGGCTAGTTTTGGTTCAGTTATTCAATTCATAGCAGGTGCCAGGTGGTCGGATCATCCTTAAGCTGTAAAAACAGAACGATACTAGGCGAAAAGTGAAAAATGAAAAAGTGCAAAAGTAAAAGATGTTGAAACTACTCATGATGAAAATCATTGTACCAAAAACACACACACACGAACACAAAACAATAGTCATTGTTGTTGAGTGTACATGTCTAATGACGAATTAACATCGTATATTCAAATTCAATTACTACGTTGGAGTAAAATAAACTAGAGCACAAGAGAGTCAACGTTGAAAAATATAATTTATGAAATAATTGGACAGGAGACGAAATTGTTTCTAATTGATTTCTCTCTAATTTAACCTATTAGAATGATGTCACCCATGAATTTGAACGTGTCTTTTAGGAAAATCATTGTTTTGGTTGCGGTATTGTTTTCTTTTTAAATCTCTATTAATTGGGGAACTCAAATAACCGAATATAACTTGAAGAAAAAGCGTAAAATGATGATGGTTGATTAGTTAAACATTAGTAACAATATATGGAGACAAATTGTTCCGTCAACTTCTAAAGCTCCATTCCATTTGAGTGGGGAATAGAAGCTGAGATGATGTTGAAATCCTAGACAAAGATTCTAACTCCTTTTGTTTCTCTTCAAGATTGGAGGTTTCTAAGAGAGAGATCTCCACTGTCTTTAAACACTTTGAGTTAGCGAAAATGTATGTAACTAGTTGTTTCTCATCTTCTCTTCCGCCATAGCCTTTCCATCCAAAGATCTCTAGATGAGACGACAAGCATCCGGGAATAGAACTTGGCTTCCAGGAAGATGGGAGACTCTTGGGTTCCTGATATATCATCAGTACTTTTACTTTAATTTTAATATCATCAAAACCAGATGCGTTTGTTTAAAGGGATGGGGGTACTTTACCGTGTTGATCATAAGGGTTTTTAGTTTAGGAGAATTTTGAAGCAAAACCAGAAGTAATTCCAACCAATCCACTGATTGTTCCGGAAGAAAATACAACTCTATGAGCCGAGAGAACTTAGTAGCGCTAAAACACTCAACCTGTGATAGAAAAAAAACAACAACATTAGTTGACAAATCAGCAAGGAACAAGAGAAAGGGAGATATGAAAATCGCTACCATTGGCTTAGTCAAACACAAGAGCAGATATCTAACAGAAGAAAGACATCTCAGAAATTTTTCATCGGGGTCACGAACATAGCAGATGTATGCCTCATCAAGGCAAGGCATATTCTCTAGGAAGCAATAGTTTTCCCAAACGTCTAAGTGCATATCTGTTAATGCAGGGGAATCTATTACCAACGACCCAATGAGATCATCATCATCATCATCATCATTGCCCCAAGAAGTCCAATAATATAATGTTTCTAAGGAAGGCACTTTTACGGTAAACTTTGTCAAGTTGTCATCTTCATTTCTTTCCACCATCAGATACTCGAGAACGGGGGAACTAGATAAAAGCCTAACTAGAGAGGCTTCGTCTTTGTACACCACGTCGCTAAGACTCAGGTATAAGAGAGATGGTAGGTGAGCCGGGGAAGAAACATCCACTAAAATCTTGTTGGATAGAGTTAAATCAACGAGGGTGTCGCATGTGTAAAGGCTCTGAGGAAAGCTTATAGGATCTGTGTTCCAAAGGAGCTTGAAATCTAACTCGTCCACACTGCGATGAACTGCGTTCTCAACCCACTTTCCGACACCTACGTCAACAGAACAACGTGGACCGAGTTCAACACTCAAGCTAAATAGTTTCGGTGCCTTATGGAGCTGCAATGACTTGTCAATAAACCACCCAAGGCTCTCGCTGCCTTCGTCTTCGAAGGTGAGTGTAGGCAGCATCGTCCAGACATAACGCCATCGTTTAGACAAGATAGAAGTGGCGACTGCATTTTTTGTCGGGACACGGATCAAGATCCGCAGGAGCAAATCGTCGGGCAAATCACAGATCCTATTTTCGATTCCCTGACAACCTTCGGTTTCTGGAAGAGTTGATAGATGGCTAATATTGGGTATAATATCCCACAAAAAAGACCAACAACTTAAGAAACCCATGCCATGTACCTAAGCAGCGCCAGTGGAACTAAAACCCTATTCCCTCTTTACTTCTTTCTCGTCGTGGGTGTAACACGGAGAAAACCCTAATTTATGTCACACAAAAGTAAGTCTCTGGAAGGAAGCCTATATATAGTTTTTTTATTAAGTATGAAACAAATTATTAGTGCAAATAAACGAACCAAAATTACTTGCCTAAAACTTCAATAAAAAATGTAAATATACGTATGGATTTCAGCCCACAACTCCACTATAACATATCCTACAAATTTACGTATATACATTAGAGAATTAAGGCCCAATTTGACTTTTTAAAGCTAAAAAAACGAAGCCGTTTCCGCCGTCAAGGAGCGGCGTTTTCTGATGACATCGGCGATTACGTCACGCCTCAGCCGCAATCTCGTGTTGCGTCGTAAGAATCTCGACCCGACAACACACGTTGATTCGTTCTTACCCTCTCAACGATCCCAGAAACTTATCGAGGACCTAAGATCTTGCAGAGACATTGTCGAAGTTTCTCGAATTCATGGCTACATGGTGAAAACGGGGATCGACAAGGACGATTTCGCAGTGAGCAAGCTCCTTGCTTTCGCTATACAAGATATTCGATACGCCTCGTCGATCTTCGAGCATGTCTCCAACACTAATCTCTACATGTTCAACACTATGCTCAGAGGTTACTCGATCAGCGATGAGCCGGAGCGAGCCTTTCGTATGTTCAACCAATTGAGAGCTAAAGGCTTCACCTTGGACCGCTTCTCCTTCATCACAACTCTAAAATCATGTGCTCGTGAATTGTGCAGTCGAATCGGTGAAGGGGTGCATGGGATCGTTTTGAGATCCGGGTTCATGTCGTTTACAGATTTGAGGAACGCTCTTCTCCATTTTTACTGCGCTTGTGGGAGAATCAGTGATGCTCGGAAGCTGTTCGACGAAATGCCGCAGAGCATTGATGCTGTTTCGTTTAGTACTTTGATGAATGGGTATCTTCAGGTTTCTAAGCCTGCGTTGGCTCTGGATTTGTTCAGGGATATGCGGAAAAACGAGGTGACCATTAGTGTAAGTACGCTGCTTTGCTTTCTTTTGGCTACTGGTGATATAGGAGACTTGTCTGGAGCAAAGTCTGCTTATGGGTTATGTATCAAGACTGGCCTTGATTTAGACTTGCATTTAATCACAGCTTTGATAGGTATGTACGCCAAAATTGGGGACATCAGTTCAGCACGCAGTATCTTTGATTGCGCCACCCGAAAGGATGTTGTTACATGGAATTGTATGATTGACCAATATGCCAAAATGGGTCTCCTTGAAGATTGTTTATGGCTACTGAGGCAGATGAAGTATGAAAAAATGAAACCAAATTCATCTACATTTGTTGGGCTGTTGTCTTCCTGTGCGAGCTACGAAGCAACATGCGTAGGACGGAGAGTTGGAGACTTAGTGGAAGAGGAAAGAATAGCTTTGGATGCAATACTCGGAACTGCACTCGTTGATATGTTTGCAAAACTTGGGATGCTTGAAAAAGCTGTTGAAATTTTTGATAGAATGGATAACAAGGATGTGAAGACCTGGACCGCAATGATCTCGGGTTACGGAGCCCATGGACTAGCAAGAGAAGCAATAACTCTATTCAATAAGATGGAGGAAGAAAACTGCAAAGTGAAACCGAATGAGATTACCTTCTTGGTTGTGCTGAATGCTTGTAGCCATGGAGGGTTGGTAATGGAAGGAATCAGATGCTTTAAGCTGATGGTTGAGGCATACCGTTTTACACCCAAAGTTGAACATTATGGTTGTGTAGTTGATCTTTTAGGTCGAGCAGGGCAGCTAGAGGAAGCATATGAGTTAATAAGGAATTTACCTATCATAAGCGATTCAACGGCTTGGCGTGCTCTGCTAGCTGCTTGTAGAGTCTATGGGAATGGAGATTTGGGGGAAAGTGTGATGAGGAGATTAGCTGATATGGATGAGAGACATCCGGCTGATGCAATTCTTTTGGCTGGAACGCATGCTTATGCAGGGAATTCACAAGGTCAACAAAAGACAGTAGAAAATGAGTTTTATAAAGAGAAAAAGGAAGCTGGACACAGCGCCATTGAAATAGAATAGAGTTAAGAAGCAATCTCTGTACTTCATTTGCCTCTGTATTGAAAAAGATAATCATGTCAGCAATTCTTGTTCATAATGCACCAACAACGTAAAACCATGTATTTATACTTTCTTAATGGAGTATACTATGCATTAGAATTGTATGTATAGAGAAAAGACACAATCAGTCTTTGTAAACAGTTTTGATGGATAATGGAAAATCTATTTGACTTTGATGCTCAGCGACTCTAACACTCTTATCTCCATTTTTGCCCCAACCACTTCTATGCACTTCTCTGCTTGTCCTAGTGTTAAATCGTTTATGGCTTGAAAAGAATCATTTACGTTTTTAGTGAGCATGAGGTGGACTAAAAATGGCATGATGTTAGGTTCATTACGACCACAATGGTAAATATAACAATGTCTAGTTGCTGATTCATTGAGGGAATTGAGTATGACATCTCTCCTTAACAGAAACGAACCAAATGTGGAGAATAATGGTACTTGATCATTTCGGGTTTCCTTTGTGTATGTAAATAGAAACATTGCAAAAGAATTTATTTTGTGGGGTATCTCATAATTTTTCGTTAACGTTGTTTTTCACAATGATATGTATAAAGCCCCCATCTTGTAATTCATATAGAGGATATAACCGAACAAATCTTGAAATTCTTTTTAGAATTATGTAATAAGAAAGAAAAAAAAAAAATTTCACAGTGCACCTCAATAAATGAAAATGTATCAAAAACCTTTTAGACCAATCTCGTAATGGCTAAGATAACTAATTATGTGATCATTAGTAGTTATCAAATGTATAAAAAGTTTAAAAACCATATAAAGACACATACGGAACATATGTTTGAAATAACTTGTTCGTTTAATTATTAACGAACATGTGTCTACACATACTAGAGGTTTTTTCCTTGAAAAATATAACATGTATTTGGTGTTTATAAAACACGGGTGATGCATAAAATATTTGATGTTGAAATGAATTAAGCCAAATACTAAATTCGATCAAGAAAAACAGAGCATTCTGTTTCAAGGGTTACTTGGAAGAGACGTAAAGCACATGTTATGGGGTAATTGAATTGTTAGTTAAGAAACTGAAGACGACAACAAAAATGAAGAGACCTCTTGCTAGATTTCAAATTTTCTTTTTTTTTTGACAAATGTTGTTTGAGTTTATATGGCTTCTTAGTTCATGGAGTGTTTACCAAATACCATTTAGATAGCAACCAGTTCCACTTCCAACACCATCTTAATAAGAGTGAGTACATTACTAGTTACTACTATGTTGCACTAACTACCAAAACAATGTAAAATTTGGTGAATTAAAATAAATAGAGGATTTAAAAAAAAAAAAAAAGAGCACCTGAAAATATGACACTATATAACCTTCTTCTCTGTTGGAAAAATAAATAATTATTTGGTGTTTAAGAAAGAGAAAGAAAAACCACAATTTTGTTTTATATTTTGGATACTTTATTCAATTCAGTAATGGAAAACTTGTTTGAACTTTTATATACTTTTCCAAACTCAGCTCCTTCCGTTTGTTATTTCCATTTTTTTTTATAATAAAATCAGTATAATAAACGATTTTGGAAATTCCAAAATGGAAAAGGAATAGAAAAAAAAAAACTGAAATTAATTCCTTTACAATAAGATTGAAAAGAGAGTTAAGGGTTTCGTAAATTGATCGGCCAATGAATGGTGAAGGCGGCTCCGGTGAGGTGAGGCGAGGAAACAGTCGATGTCTGGTTGGGAAATTCATGAGGGAGTCGAATCCACCACTGACAATAGACGAGGAGCTAAAAGAAGATCTGCAGAAAAAGTGGAGCTTTTGTGAGAGAGGATTCGATGTGTTCCCATTGGACAATGGTTTGATTTTGGTTGAGTTCTTACTGGAGAGAGACATGAAAGTGGTTGCACAGATAGGAATCTGGGTAGCCAAAGGCGAAGTTCTATTGGTCAAGGAATTGCCGTCGGTAGGCTCTGTATCTGAGATCGACTTCTCGATGATTGCCTTGTGGGTTACGGTAAAAGGCTTGCCCTTATCTCGATACACACAAGAAGAAGCTCGACGCATTGGCACAAGGCTTAGTAGTAAGCCACTTAAGGAAGTATGCATTGATCCCTCGCGAAGGGAGTTCATTGTCCTCGCCGAGATCGACATTGGAAAACCCTTAAACCCTGGCTATTTCATCGGCAAACAACGTAGGCCAATCTTTGTCCAGTTTAAGTACTCATATGCTGGGAAGTTCTGCAAGTGGTGTGGTAAGGTTGACCATACGATATGTTCGAAATCCCTCGAAGAGAGGCCTCTAACTCGTAGCATCAAGAGGCCCCTGTATGGTAGATGGATGTACGAAGCGGAGTCCGAACCAGCTGATGCCAAACTGGATATCGAGTTCCCAGAGAAACTGGTGGAAGATTGGACGGAGTTGGAGGAGACTGTCCCTTACCCACAGTTCTTCATAAACCTTGAAGTTGCTTACGTTTGTGCAAGTGACCATGAGTGGCGCGGAAAGAGACTGTTTCGCTATGGTTTACAAGACATTATTGAACACGATTTCCGTTTTCCGACATCCTATCTCACAACCACACTAGAATCCAGCGATGATCCTTACCAGGTTTTGGCGCGTGAGATGGATGAGAATGTTCCACTGGTTGGGTTAACCTTTGAGGACAAACTAGAGATTGTTAGCAAGTTTGTAGATTACACAATGAAAAGCAAGGAGGTTTGGTCAAGACGAAGATGGGTTCAAGTCAAAGTTTGCGTGATCAAAACAACCGAGATGGTATCTTGCGTTGATTTCCAGACAATGCTTCAAGAAAACAAAGACAAGCAATATCATCGTATGCTTGACCACGAGATAAGGAAGATGATCCAAACACGTGTCGACAACAACGAGGACATAGAGTCACTGGCGTTGTGGAGGAAGTGCATTAAAGATGTGGTGGGGAAAGACCAATTAATGCCTTTCAATCTGGAAAACAGATGCATAAAGGCTAGGAAAGAGGCGATTAAGTATGGCGTCTCCTTATGTAGCTGCTTGGAACCGGTTGATAAACTCGAGAAAATAAAAGTAAGTGGACACGAGATGGATGAGCTAGATCCATGTGCAATCTGTGAAGAGGGAATGTTCCTTGGGAAGGACGCAACCCGCATGCCTTGCTCTCATGTCTTCCACGCTACATGCCTCGAGTCCTGGCTTGAGATAAACTATATATGTCCGCTTTGCCGACACAAACCCACACAACAAGAAGGGCCATGTCCATACCACCTCCTCAAACAACGTTATCTTTGATTTCTCTCAAATGTCTATCGATTTATGCAACTATTTTATAGGAATACAACTTGTGAGACTCGATTCTTATCCCAACAATTAGCTCTTTATTCTCTCTTAGAAGAATAGAAACTATACTGGAAGGTATTTATTAGCCATCTCTATGTTCTTTAATTTCTTTGTGGGATCGTATTTTATTTATTTTCTCTAATTCGAAATTCTAAAGCAAGAAAATTGAATGGTTAACTTACAAAAAATGATTCGTCTACTATTTATTTATACAAAAAATTGAATGGTTAACTTACAAAAAATGCTTTGGCTCAAGTGAAATAGTTTTAACACTATCAGAAAGATGCGAAATCAATTGACAAAATCAGATGACAAAGGCGAAATCAATTTTATACGTATTGAAATAAAAAATAATTAGATTTGCGAAATCCGGAAATGTTACCACTACAAGCAATCAAACATTTATAATTATTTTTTTTTTGAAGAAAAAGGTTTGATATCAAACATTTATTTGTTTGTGATTTTAAACGAAACTAAAAATTTATAAAAAAAATTTTTGTCAAGGTAAAAAATTTATAATTATAAACGAATAATTCTCTGCAAAGAAAAAGGAAATCATTAATCTTCTCTGTTTGAAAAGGAAGATTGGTGAGAAAAAAAAAATGAAACGTGCTGAGAGATAAAAGGAAAATCGAAATAAACCGAGAAAAAAAAACTGACATATAGAAGAAGTACAAATGAAAATGCTGAAATTATGGATGCATCGAACTCATGAAGTCAAAAACCAATGGAGGCAACACTGCCAATGATATAACTATTCTTAAGCAAATTATGAAATATATAGATTCCATTTGGGTACACTAAAATAATACAGCTTATGTAGCGAAATTGCATCTTTTATATCATTGATTCATTGTTCATACAATACTAGCTCATGTAATTGAAACATTTACTTTATATATTTTAAATTTTCCTTAAGAATTGTTTATATTATTGGTTAAATTGGAAGTAAAAATTAATATAATAACATTATAAAAAGAAAACATTACCAAGCAAGTTTTTTTTTGTAAAGAAACCTTTATTGTAATAAAATTTATAAATGTTACCATTGCAAAATATTAAAAGTTGCTTACATTAAATTTCTCAATAAATTCAAACCAACATTAAATCAATATACTTTACATTAAACCATAGTGAATAAGTAATGGCAATAAGTAATGACGGTCATTATTATCATTCAACCCTTTCTATAAAAGAATTATTCATTTTGAAACCCTTTCTCAAAACAAAAAAACTTATTCATGACGCACGAAGATATTGAAAATTCCCTATATATAAATCATTTCATTACCCTGCTTTCGATCGAGGTTCATTTTGTTTATAGATTTATAAGGTACCAAATTTTGTTCTGCAAACAACGTATTCATTTTTTTAGTTAAATCGAAAACTGTTTAAAAAAATACTAAAGAGTTGAGTTTCATGGCTTTTGTCATACTCTTTCGTAAAGTACTTACGTCACACTTATTAGAACAAATTCTAGAGATTTTTTACATTCCCAACGTAGTTACCTTCGAAGTGTTGAGCATTTTCAGCCTGTTTAGCCTTCTTACCTTTCCTCGCTTTAGCTTTTTTCTCAGCTTCTACTTTGGCATTGGCTGCTTTCTTTTTATTCCTTGATTTATCCTTTACAGCCTTTTCAGCTAGAAGTCTTTCCCTCACAAGAGCCTTTGCAGCCTAGCAAAATAAGTTAGTTTTCATTAGGATTCACGAATTTGAAAACACATAACTAAAACGAAAGTACTGCATCAAATTTAACAAAAGAAAGACAGAGTGCGATATTCAGATATCTAAGTTTTGAACACGAAAATGAAATCAGATCAGAGACAGAACCGGTTATGAGTATTAAACCACATCTGATGTGTTCAAGTACTAAACCATACAATCAGAACCGGTTATGAGTATTAAAAAATCACAAGTTAAAGAAAAAAATACACCATTTTTGTACATTTTCATTAAATTTTTTTGTTTATCAAATACAAAACAATTGAACTGAAGCAAATAATTAACTTGAAATTCTGTTACAATAGCAACATCACAAACCGATTCTCAATGACCAAACACATTACTAATGCCAAATACAAATTTTAAAAGTGTTTTGGTGTGGAAATACGATCTACTTTGAGAGATTTGGGTTATTCTTCAAGTACAAGGTATTAAAAGGCATTGTCCTTAGTCTTTCAAACTAAGTTTGACTTATGATCTTTCCCTTACACCTTGAAGGGTATTTTTTTTTGGATTACTAGGTGGGATAACCCATTTTTAAACGTTAATTTGTAGTTTTGGCTAAGTGTGAGGGGGTTACAAGAAAGTAACTCTTTATTTTTTTTTCTGCCTTTTCTACCCTTGATTTTTTTAATAATGGCAATGCTGAACAAATTTTTTCTTCTGCGACAACGTCCCATCACTTCCCCTAACGAGAGTTATAGCTTTATTGAAAATATGTGTTTCAATATGACAATATCAAATTATTTACAATATTTCTTCTCTCGTCTTTTGCATTTGCACTGTTCATCATCTTCTCTCATCTTTTTCTGTCGAAAATTTATGTCTTCTACACACGATCACCTTCTCTATTTTCTCCTAAATCAAATGAAACGAGTAATCGCTATAAAAGTTGTCACGTCGTCGCGTTAAAAGCACATTACGACATTAACATATTCAATTCTATTTTAACAATAAATTTGGTTTCGCTTATTCATATTCGTTATTTCTATGATTTTTTCCAATTTCTCAGCTTCAATTGCTTCTATTTCACCATCGACTTTTCGTTTCATTTAAGGTTTCCTTATTTGTATCAAGCATATTGATGGTGAC
>OVAY01001528.1:15863-28201 GCA_900406395.1 Kernera saxatilis | reverse complement strand
GCATATTAAATCATGGGCTTGTATGTTTTCTGAAGTTGAAATAGAAACATGGTTAAAGCAACGGTTGTTTCTTGAAACTATCTATCTCTGAAATGCAGCTTCTTATATTACTTCTCTATGCCACATGTGTAGCTATTGAAGAAAACTTCAGCTCGACATGTGTCAAAAACTGCATCGCCCTTGGATCAGTTTCGGGAAGCACTACAAAGGGTCGGTTCTTGACGAGCCTTTATGTTCCACGCTTCCTCTTTAAGTTGGCATCATTGACAGCGTGTTGAGAAATCGAGCCTCCAGCCTCCGACAATCAAATTCAAACCTAGCTTCTTCCATGGTGCAGTTCTGGTTCGCATCAACAGATTAAACCTTAGCGACACATTGAGTATCATCTCCGATCTGAATTCCTCCTTCTCATTGCAAATTCAACTCTCTGAATCAGAGACTCTTCCGCTTCCTCACCGTCGACTTCTACTGGGTGTTCATTGGTTCCTTCCTTGTTATTGATTGGGTTTGTGTTGATCATTGAACTAAGGGCTAGGCCCGTTAAAAACTATGGTCCTTTGGACATGTAATTTTTTTATAATTTAATTGAAAATTTTTTATTTAACTGATCTGTATTATTGTTTTAATTTTATTGGTTCAAATTTTAAATGATGTGTCAGCCTCTCCTAACACAAAATAGCTGATGTGTCACAAGCTGGAGAGGCATTTGCCTTATTATTGTGTTGATTATTTTTTAATATGACATACTATTTTTTAACATAACACATAATTTATACAATATCTATACTATTTTTTAAAATCATCGCGAAAAAAAGAAAATAAAAACTTCTTTTAGTTATGATTTTGCTACTCATTCTTCGGTAGATATTGCCCAGAATTGGAATATCAGGCGAAATACCTACTAATTTGCGATCTGTCGGACTGTCTCGTCCAAGTCAATTTCCAGTTAACTATCCAATCCGTTTCAGTCCATCAATTTTAGTCCATTGACTTCACATCTCTAATATGACCCCATGGTTCCTAAGTGTCTCACGAATTTTTGTTTTATTTTTTCGCTTTCTGATTTTTTTTAATTAATTACCTGTCTCTTATTCCAATGTGGGACAAACAAATTAAAATCTGTACATTAGATTATTAAAAAAGTAATATTGGGTTTTAGCCGTTAATGACTCAATGGTTCACACTCTTTTTAGTTGGAAAATTATCGAGAATTATTTGGCCGGTTGTACGTCTAGTGGGCTTATTACTCTTTTAATCGGATAAATGGGTTTCACTTACAGGCCCATGAATATTCCCACGGATTCAAGAATCCTTTTTTTCTTTTTGACCCAAAGATTCAAGAATCCTTTCTAGGTCATGATTTTCATGAAAAAAGAAAATTCTAATGAAAACTTAATTTCAAAAACTCATTTGCCATAAATGGCATCCATATCTCTAGCCACCAGTCCATGGGTTATGCCGTCTTCTTGCTCACGAAAATTGAATTAATAAATTTACAGATGAAATGAAAAAATCGAATTTCTTTCAGCAGTGTTTATTAAATATGATAGCATTTACTGCCCAATTATTACAATTCCAAAAAAAAAAGGTTATTTCCTTCTATTCCAATAATATTAAATGCATTCATGTGTTGCACATTGTAACCCCCTTCCCTAATTCATGGCAATCTATTTCTTGTCTCCCTATATTTTTTCAAATTTCAAATCATTCTTCTCCCTCATAATAAATCCCTCTTTATTCCTCCTCTCCCTTCTGAATTTTTTTCCTTGAAAAAGCCAAAACACACATACACACAAAAATAAGACTATTTTCTCGGAAAATAAGATCCACGAAAAACATAACAAGACATGGCTTCACAATGGACAATACCAAAACTTGTCACTTGGAGAGTCAAAGATTGGGCTTCCTGTTTCTTGGCTTGCAAGATTCCTCTAGGTCTTCCTCTATTCTCCTATTGCTAATTTCATTTTTTGTTAAACTATTTTTTTAATTATTTACTGACTGTATATATCAGACGTAGATGAAGATGGAGCTACTAACAACGGAAACTCTACGAACAACAATAATCTAACGTTCAAGAGGATAAAGAGGAAGATGAAGAGTACTAAGAAGAAGAGATCAGCTGAGAGGAAACTCAGTCTAAGCCCACCAGGGACACGTCATCATCATCATCTTCATCTAAGAAGCAGCAGCGTTTCTCCGACGTCGGCGCCTCAGCACCGGCGGTTGAGCTGGCCGCAGCCACCGGCCTCAGACGAACCTGGCTTCATTGTCTTCTGCTTCGACCGCGAAGACGGAGGTTTCGACGTTGTGAAAGAGGGGAAACAAGAGAGCAAAGAGGTAGAATTGTCACCGGAAAAGTCACCTAGGACGGTGAATCGTAAGGTTCGTTGTCGGAAAATCGAAATCGCTCTGAAAAAGTTTAAAAACTGTCGCGCATCTTGTGTAGTGGTGTCATATATACACATAAAAAAAAAACGTTTAAAAACTGTCTTTTGAAATTTTTAGCTTTTTATTGCTTTTTCTTTAAGAACAGCTTATTTATGGAGATCAAGGAGTAGGAAGAACAGAGAAGAATAACTCGCCGGAGATTAATGGGACAGAACAAGATCAGAATGATAACACTCTATGTCAAGAATCTGAAGATGTTTCTTCTGATGTTCATAAAGTAATGTTTCTTAAGATGTTTCAATTCCAAAAATTGAGAATTTACCATTTTATTTATTTATTTACTTTCGACTGTTTTGCATAAGAACGTGGAAGAAGAAGAGGAAGAAATTGATGCCTCTGATAAATCTAGCGGGTCTAATCACTCAGATGAAGGAAGGGGGTCATTTGCATTTCCCATGTGAGTTTCAATAACCTCTAAAAGGTTTAACCTTTTTTTATTTGCCTTGTTTGGAAATTAGGGTCTCCGAATTTGATAAATTGCGACTGAAAATCATGCAGATTGGGAGTTGAATGGATGGGGAGCCCTGTTCAGATGCCTAAATCCGATGACGTGTCTCCTAAGAAACAGAAGCCGGTTGCTTTAGGGTTCCAATGCTGTAGATTTTGAAAAGAATAGTCTAGAAGTTTCTAAGATTCTTTTGTACTACTCTGTTTCTGAGTAAAGAAACACCCTGAGAGGACAGACAATCTACAATCTTGATTTTACATTTCTCAGCTTTTGTCTGAAGATAGATTATTTAGGCAAAAAAGAACTGAAATGAAGAAACGAAATGAAATCATTGGTTTCTTGATGGTCACATTACATATATCTATATATATCTGTTCTGAAATTTGAATGTACTGATTTGTTATGTTTCCTATTCTAGATTGGACACAACAGAGAAAAACAATTAGACTCTCAGTCCACGAATTGAACCCAATTCGAGTCTAAATAGGGTATAATTGAACTTTTTTTTTTGTTAAAAGGTATAATTGAACATTTGAGTAAATAGAAATCAAGTCATGGAGTTACAAGATATGGAAGATGATCAAATTCATATGTTGTGGCATCACAAATCCTCATCAAATTTCTGAGAAACAGTTTTTGCCATTCCTGCAATTAATGAATTGAGAGATGGTACAAAGAAATAAAAAAAAAGACCTACTTTCTGCCATAAAATTGCAACTTGAAAGAAAGACTTATTAATCACCAACTCCTTTTCAGCAACTAACCGTTTTATTTCTTCGAGTTTTGCATGAGTTGATTCTTCTGACATTTCCATCGACTTTAAAAACTCTTCTTTCTCCAATATATAGGTCAATAACTTCCTCTGCAACATCGAACGAAATTTCAACCAAGTCTCCATACATCAGTCCTCCGAATACATAAACTTAACTCTAAAGACAACATTTAGTTAGTACACATGAAAATGTTAAAGAGAGAATAAAATTCAAACGTTAACAACCTAAAGCGCCACGCCACAGTCCAAACAAAGTGGAAATCTAGCTTCAACATACGCTACTATTGCTTCTACGCTCAAGGTTTAAAAGACCAAATTACCCTCATATTCTCTAGTCTTCATACCCATAAGATTTTGACTTCTTTCCTCGACAAATTTTTTTTTTTTTTTTTGGTTTAATCCTCGACAAAATTTTCTTCTCCTTGTTTATCACTTATGAGTTTGTAGCAACTAATTTGGTGAATTATTTAAAAGTAGAAATGCACATAAACTTGCACTTTTTTGGGCACTAAAAATGGCATTATATTTGAAGTAATGAGATATCTATTATTTTCTTAGAAAATTAAAACAATGCAATGCCCCTATATTATTTTCTTAGAAAAATAAAATCGCACATAGTTTCTATCTATTATTTTCTTATAAAAATAAAATATTATTTGTTGTAATTATATATTTACAATTTTTCTTAAAACATAATTTCATGATTCTTCTAAATAAATATAGGGTCCTAATAAGTAGGGCTATATTATTCCATCTTACTCCAAAACGCTGCCGTTTTAGTAAGCAATGCAATGCCCCTGTATTGTTAAAGAAAGCCGCCGGTAACGATTCGGTAGTGAAGAAACAATGGCACCGTTAAGCCACCGCCTACGTTGCTTAACGCGCCGCTTCTCCTCCACCCGGAACACTCAAAGAAGCGTCGGAGCCACCAAGGTACCCACACTCTACAAAAGCCCAGGGATCGATCCGGATCCCGTGACCCTCCAGCTCCTCTCGTGGGGACGAGGCGCGTCGGGTCAGCTCGGCGGCGGAATCGAGGAGATTCGAATGTATCCGTCTCCGGTCGCTAACCTTCTCCTTCGCTCCGATCAATCCTTCTTTCTCGCCCAAACGCCAGGAAGAATCGACGCCGATCCACCGAAAAACGGATCGAGTTTTCGGGTTGGAATCTCTTCCGGGTTGTTCCACTCGGGTTTGACAATCGACGGAGACCTATGGATTTGGGGAAAAGGAGACGGAGGGAGGCTAGGGTTTGGCCAAGAGAATTCGGTCTTCGTCCCCAACTTAAACCCGCTTTTCGAGGAGCATTCTATTCGCTGTGTCGCTCTCGGTGGCTTACATTCGGTGGCTTTAACACATAACGGAGATGTATTCACTTGGTAAGAGCTCGCTTCAAATTCGATCATTCAATGATGTTTCTCGATTTTGAAACTGTTGAACTTAATTTGAGTTCGGAATCAATTTGAAGCAATGTCAACTAGATTAGTTTACATTTCTGTTAGATTTTTGTTTTTTTTTCTGCATAATGTGATGATTCCATAAATTAAAAATGAAGTTGCCAGGGGTTATGGTGGTTTTGGTGCGCTTGGACATTCGGTTTACACCAGAGAACTCGTCCCTCGACGTGTTGAAGGCTCTTGGGACTGCAAAATCTCTGCCATTGCAACCAGTGGAACACACACTGCTGCTATTACCGAATCAGGTTTCACTTGCTTTCTCTTCTTTCTACATTTCTGCATTTATATACCTCATATGTATATGCAACTTCAAAATAACTTAATTGAAGTTTTGAACAAGCCGACACTGTAATAGCTGCAGCTATAAAAGCAAGTTGATCCAACTCTATGCTGCACGAAATATCAGATCACTATATTTACCTTCTTTTCCTCAAAATCTAGACTGGGTCATAGCGTTTTTCTTCTTCTTGATTTCAACTGTTTGATATACTAGTATTGCCCTGTTTAACTCTTAATCGAGCAAGACTTGTTCTTGGTTTCAGGAGAGCTATATATGTGGGGTAGAGAAGAAGGAGACGGTAGACTAGGACTCGGGCCAGGCCGAGGACCAAACGAAGGTGGTGGGCTTAGTGTTCCTTCAAAGGTCAAAGCTTTAACAGTTCCTGTAGCCTCTGTCTCATGTGGTGGTTTCTTCACAATGGCTCTTACACAAGAGGGGCAACTATGGAACTGGGGAGGTAAAAATAATTCTAGCCTTAGTTTCTACCATTTTCAGTGTAAAAGGAATTCATTGGATCTTTATGTATCAGCAAATTCCAATTATGAGCTCGGACGCGGTGATAACTTGGGAGGTTGGGAACCAATGCCGGTTCCCAGTTTAGAAGGTGTTAGTATTACCCAGATTGCATGCGGTGGATATCACTCTCTTGCCTTAACCGGTAAACAATCTTCTGTAAACGGAGCAATTTCTCTAGTCTGTTTCTACAAGTTTGACTTGAAATTGGCTTGGTGTGACAACAGAGGAAGGTAAAGTACTCTCGTGGGGCCATGGTGGCCACGGCCAATTGGGTAATTCTTCACTGCGAAACCAGAAAATTCCTACGGAAATTGAAGCATTAGCAGACAAGAAGATCGTATTCATCGCATGTGGAGGTTCCTCTTCCGCAGCGATAACAGGTAAATTAGTGCTATCGTTATGTTCATTTGACATGGTAAATATCTCAAAAACTAAAAACATGGGATTACTTTTTCGACAGATGGAGGTAAACTCTGGATGTGGGGAAACGCTAAAGATTTCCAGTTAGGAGTTCCAGGACTCCCGGAGATCCAAACTTCTCCAGTGGAAGTCAACTTTTTAGCCGAAGAAGATGAACTTGAACCGCACAAGGTTATCTCAGTCTCCATTGGTGCGTCTCATGCTCTGTGTTTGGTCTCAAGATCACATTACTAAACACTTTGATAGACTAAAGTAAAAGTCACCGGCGTTTCTATTGAGGTTCAACTCAAATGTTGTTTTGGCATATGCATTTGAAATGGAAACGCAAACATTACCAAAACGCAGTGTTGATCAGTATGCTTTTAGTTTTAGGGGTATGTTTATACAAATAAATGAACAGGATCTTACACATCACAAACAAAATGAAAATGAACAAGATCGACACAACAGTCCACAGATGTGCATCCAACTATCTGAACCGAAACAAAAACCATCAATTTGAGCAACAACCTACCTTTTTAACAGCAGAGACATCGTCTTTGGACCCAACATTGATGGTCTGTCCTTTGGGAAGAGAAGCCGGATCATCTCCTAGATCTAGCGCTTTACGGCTAACCACACGGTAAATCTGAGAAAGCACTTCCGTGAAAGCATTCTCGACATTCATGGATTCGAGAGCTGATGTCTCCATGAAGAAAGTGTTCTCTCTCTCTGCAAAAGCCTTAGCGTCTTCGGTTGAAACAGCTCGCAAGTGACGGAGATCTGCTTTGTTCCCAACGAACATGATGACGATATTGGAATCTGTGTGATCTCGAAGCTCCTTCAACCATCTTTCAACGTTCTCGAAGGTCACATGTCTTGTGACATCGTAGACAAGCAATGCTCCTACAGCTCCTCTGTAATACGCACTTGTGATTGCTCGATATCTTCAAGTCACAAAAATCAATCAACAAAATTAGTCCCTTTTTCATCATTAACAAGCCAATGTATTGGGAATCAATGGAAAATTCCTCAGGTTCATCGACAAACTAAGTAGATTCTATCAGCATCCACCATCAAATCTCATGTGGCAATATCATTACGGAAAAAAAGAAGAGGCTCATGAAGAAATCTCAAATCAAGGAGCCTGAAGCGAGATGTAATATACCTCTCTTGGCCGGCGGTATCCCAAATCTGGGCTTTAACAATCTTATCATCGACATGGATGCTACGGGTAGCGAATTCGACACCAATCGTGGATTTAGATTCGAGGCTGAACTCATTGCGCGTGAATCGAGAAAGGAGGTTAGATTTTCCGACACCGGAGTCTCCTATCAACACCACCTTGAAGAGGTAATCGTAGTCGTCATCGGCTCTGTACGCCGCCATTTGTGAGGGTTCTACGATTAGAGGAGCTCTGCTCCGGAAAATATTGGATCGGAGATTTCTGGAAAATAAGCGCGTATCGACCAAGGGGAAGATGAAGAAGAGACGCAAAAGTAAGAGACTCAAATTTTCAAGAGAAAGACACAAATGAAAGAAAATCGCGGACTTGACCCAAAAACAAATAGAAATCCGGGTCTGAACCGGGTCCGGGAAATGGTTTTATTTGAGCTGAAATAGGAGGCTATTCGGGTCCTCCCTACATAGTCTTACATCGATATCAGTTAAATCACTTAGTTTTTTTCTTATAATTCTTATAGTAAATGATTAAATCACTGTCGGAAGAAAAAGAGTAATTGATTAACATGAAAAAAGATGAATTAATCAGTTAAATCGATCGTAATATCCTAAAAGCCATAGATTATTTGGAAATTATATATGATTTTCTGCTTTAAGATGGAGATGGTATATATCAGATAAAATTGAAAAAAAAAAATATCACATTAAAATTTGAAGTGTCATCTAAAATCGAACATATTTAACAATGGAAATAAGGGTATTGACTATTGAGTATATTTGGGGGGATCCCTTCATGCCAGGGTTTTACTCCGCCTTTGACTACCATATTGTTATTAAGAGTCGGATTCGCCAAAGCTGCTGTTACTAAGAAGAGAAGCTTATCATGGGAAAAAAAAAACCATCTAAATAAAAGAGAATTCCACTAGTCTCTTTTGCTTTGTTAACTCTCACTATAAAACTTTATTCAGGTAAAGTTATGGACGTTAAATTACAATATTAACGATCGTTTAAGTTATTAAAGTTAAAATATAAACGACTATTTGCCATGAATACTTACATAATTCCACAAGACTAGCTAAAGCTTAAAGTGAGCAGCAGCTTCCTCTTTATCCCTAAAATTTTTTTCTGATCGAGCATGTTACTCTTTGTTTTACCATCCTACATATAGGAGTGGTTTTATAGAATACCCACATTTGAATTGAATCTTTGTTTAACACTCATATATTCGGTTTTGCTGAATCCATATCATTATCTTTTTCTTCTTCTTCTTCTTTTCCTGACATATGCCCAATTGACTATGCGCTTAGGTGCCATTTGTAGAATACGATTTCGACTCCACAGTTTTTATAATTTTGATGTCAAACAACAATCTCCCAATTTTTTTCGTTAATAAATGCTTCTAGAAAATTGAGGCATTCAACATTGTTTGTTTTAATAAATGTGACTATATTTTTGTTTAGTTAAATCAATATACTAAAAATTTCCTCTGAGCAAAACCAAAAGCTTTCCCTGCTATTGGTGTTTGAACTCGGGATATTTATGACTTTGTCATATTGGATAATTAAGTGATACGTCGGTTGAGCTAGATTTAATTTTTTAAAAAAGATTTTTTATGATTGTAGCTGAAAATATTAATAATAATTTTACTCTAAAAAAAATAGTAGTATGTTTTGAGAAGAGTAAAAGTGCAAATGGTAGAGAATGAGAAGAATAAATTGAATAAATGAGTGGAATTATGTCATTTTTCATCAACTTGTTCTTTTTCTTTTTTGTAGAGTAACAATTTCTAGCGTAATTAGATATTTTTTTCACATATTTTGTGGAATCCAATAAAATTAAAAAAAATACTTAAATAGTAAAATTTTACAAAAATCCAAAAGAATTGACTATTCTACATATTTTTATTTCTCTAAGATGTCATCCATTTGCACCCTAAATGAGAACATTACTGGCGGGATGAAGATTAATTTGTTGGCACAAAAAACGAACTAAATTTGTCTAATTTGAAGTGTGAAGATTGATCGGTTCAAGGCTCAACTCATCTACGTCGCCAAAATTTAAACAATGTGTTCGAATTACATATACATTAGTGAGAAGCAAAACGTAGTGTAATACCACTTGACTGAAAGATAATTAAGTGTGTGTGAAGATCCTCTAAGTTTTGTCAAACGAGTCGATCGATGAAAGAAAAAAAAAAAATACTACAATAGTGAATCAGTGATGATGAAACTAGAAACGAAATGATTGGGGAACATGGTGGAGTCATACACCAACCCACAGACAATCCCAAACTCTCCCAACCGCCCAACCAAACTTTCCCGTGTGTGATTTGTATGAGATTTTATAACTTATGCACATGCCTTATTGGACCTACTCTCCCTCAAGGGTTTCCCTACAATGACTACCACCTACCTAATATGGACCCCTCATCATCATCACCATTGATTCGCGCTGCAACCATTCCGATCGCACGGCGTTTACGCGTTTTAAAGTTTCCACTGATCTAACGGCCCACAATCGGTTTATTTTGTAACACAGAGGATCCTTACTCTCTCGGCTAGATCTTTGAAGTCTTCTACGAGCAACGGTTGGAGTTGGAGAAAACGACGAACCGGCCATGATATAAGTACGTCAGCCATTGACGTTACGACACGTTAAGTGGGACCCGATCCAGCCACGTGGAATGCATGTCGCGCATGAGACTCGTCACTAACACGTGGGTCCCATGCGCGTATCGCCCCTAGTCTTATTATTTGATAAGCACTGTTTTTACGCGACGGCACGGCTCTCTCGTTTTTCCGTACAATCCCCCTAAACTTTCTATTCGCCATTGGGAACAAAAATAAAAGATCCCATTCAAAAATATTATTATTATTATTATTTTTCTTTCAACAACAAACCTAAGATTACTCTTGCGAGTTAATTTTAATTAATATTAATGTAACTTTAACTTGTTCTTTTCAATACTATAACAGTAGATCATGAAGTTGGTTTTAATCGATTCTAAAATTCGATCATAAGTTTCCGAATATAAAGATATAATAAGACATCGAGTTTCCATATTGTTTATTTAAGAGTAGGATCTTAGATTGCTACTCTAAACCTGGTCACACTCTTAACGTCTAATTAGAATTAAACAAACAATCATCAAAGAAGCAGAAGACAAGTTTATGTACTATGCCCAATCAGTATATAAATTATTAGACACATCAATGAAAAAAAAATCCCAATAAAATTAAAATCTGATCAAATATACAACGATAAGTAAACCGAAGCCAAATTAAAACCATGCCACATAAATTTGCACTCTTGGGATATCCCAAAAACTAAGAAACAAGAGGTAAATTTTATATTTAGGAAAAAAATTTACAAGCAGTCATATAAAATATAATAAATCCCGTTTGCAACCCATAAAAATAAAATAAAAAAACCACATCATCGAACTTTACCTTATGTGAATAAAATATGTAATTTTGGGTTAAGAAGAAGAAGCAGTGAGAATCAAGGAAGGTAGAGACCACTCTGATCCTGGTCAGAGGACGTCCATTGACTTTGACTCCAGTATGCATGATCAACGGTACTTGTTAGATCAAAGAGTGTTTGATCTCCTCCTCCACTTCCCCAATCCAACGGCTCAAATCCCATATTCGGATCAACCTGCTGTACAGTTTCACCTTCCAACTTCAGATGATCAGCTATACGCTGTTGATTTACGGAATTACCCCCGAATCCAAACGGAGTCGTTTCAATCGAGGACGCCGCAGTAAAACCGCCGATCTCAGAGAAAACTCCACCGTCCGATGAGCCCTGTCCGAGCAACGTCGACCATTCGATCCCGTTTCCGTACAGTTTCAGATTAGGCATATCGATACCCATAAAACCCGAAGACGCAACCTTCGCTACGGCGGCGGCGACGGTGGAGTTAGAAGCGGTGAGAGAAGAGCTGTCGCTGCTACTTGATTTCTCCTCGACATCTTGCGTCGTTGGTTTGTCGGCGGGGGACGGCGACGACGACGG
Source organism: Kernera saxatilis (assembly GCA_900406395.1). Taxonomy (NCBI): domain Eukaryota; kingdom Viridiplantae; phylum Streptophyta; class Magnoliopsida; order Brassicales; family Brassicaceae; genus Kernera; species Kernera saxatilis. The sequence goes on along the minus strand of OVAY01001528.1, from coordinate 16,679 downwards.
AGGCTGTTTTGATTTCGATCTTTTGGCTTTCCGGCAGCCTCCTCCGACGGGGACGTTACGGAGGACGCCGCCTTTTGTCCAGTAACGACGGCAGTTTTTGCAGAAGTGTCGAGGCTGAGAGAGATTGTAATTGTTGTAGTAGCAGAACTTTGTGTTGAGAGAATTGCAGCGAGGACACTTGAGAGATTGATGATGGTTAAGGATATTGTTCTGATGCGCTCTCATCCTCCTATCTCCGCCTCCTCCGCCGCCAATTCCTCCCCCGAAAAACCTTCCTCCTCCTCCTCCTCCGCCGCCCCCGGTCATCGAGTAATCATGAATATCTTGCATTTCCAATAGAGGATAAGGAAAATTATAGCTTTGGGTTTTTTTTTTGGGAGAAATTGGGATGTTACAGTGGAGAAGGAAAATGAGAGAGAGGAAGTAGTAAGCATGGGAAAGACTTCTGTAACTCTGACAAAGCATATCTTTCATATGTCTGAACAGGCAGTTTCTGTTCAAATTACGACTCTGCCCCTATGATATTTTGTATTTTTTACAATCCCTTAGCGTGCCTGTATTCAGAAGTTAGCTTCGAGTCCAAAAAATTGGCCCCAGCAATTATATATTTTAATATCTTTCGCATTGAAACCGATTTGTTATATTTCGGTTTTGAATTTTTATTTCTAGAAAAGAGTCGCATCAAACGTCCAATGATTGATAAATTAGTGTTTATACATCTTTTATTTTCGCATCAAATCTTAAATCCCAACCCTATTTTTTAAAACGTTAATGCAATTTTCTTGGAACTTTTTTTTTTTTTAATGTTAATTAGTA
>OVAY01001528.1:0-15847 GCA_900406395.1 Kernera saxatilis | reverse complement strand
AAAAAAAAAAAAAAAAAAAGTTCAATAGTTCTATGGTTTCGTATGATACATATTGTTTATTAGACAATTCGAGTTTTTTTTTTTTTTGTTATGGAGAACACATTATTACTTGTAAGTAATGAAATAATGTATGTAAACAAATGATTTTAGATCAACGAATTTTCCTGAAAACTTTAAAAACAATAAATAATTTGTTCCTTACTGCAGAACGATGAACAATTCTTTAAAATATGAATTACCCAATAATTTATAATCTCATATAAAATGTTAATCTGTAATTGGTCGACTAGATACCATGTATTTGTTATACAATCTTATGCAAAAAAAAAAAAATGTATTAGTTATACAAATTGTATTTAAATATAGATATTATCCTCGTACGTACTGAGTCTGAGACATAGTCCACGTACGATATAGATCTCAATGAACATGCTAGAATCGTTTCTGATGTATACACAATTCAACATGAGTTTTTTTTTTTTTTTTTTATTTTAATTCAACGTGAGTTGTAATTAATTAAATAAGTATGGAATTTTACTTTGCGTGTGAAACTGAAACATAACATAAATAGGTATTTTGGCGAGTAGCTTCTTTTGGAATTTGAAGTTACGATAGAGCTTTTCATGAATCACTTGCATTGTTTCCAGAGACTTTTTGTATTGGAATTTTAATGAAGGCAATGTAAAAAGGTAAAATCCGTTGCTTGTACAAGAAAAAAAAAACGACATCTGTTTATAACGTCTAACTTAGTAACATTTGTAATTTGTTGTATGTTTAAGGTTTGGAGTTTGAATAGTGAAGTAGTTGCCACTTGCCACAATACAATTAAAGCGATCTTTGAATAATTATGTTAATCTAAACGTTTGAATCGCTTTCAGATGTACGAATATTTCAATGTTGAATAGTAGTTCTAACAATTGTCATAGTGGTATAACAGTCCGACAGCTAATCGTTTCATCAAATTTGTTCGTTCAAACGGTCACTATAATCAATCTTTTTCTTTCCAAAACAGATATCAAGTTTATATAATTAGATTATTCGAGTCTAGTCTAATATTAATTAACACGTCAACAGAACAAAGAAAATTTGAAATACGGATTTGGATCTTTCTTTTTTTCGTTGCATAACAAATTTACCCTAATAATAGTGGGCCAAGATTTTTTTTGTATTTTGGGAATAATCTAGGCGGTTGATAAGGATAAGAGGACACGTGGAGGGTGAAGAAAGGGAAGAGATGATGTCCACATAAATTGGATTGTCGACTTGTCGGCCACCCCGCTTTATCTGCTGATTCAAGAGCTCTGTGGCCTGTTCCAGTGGTTCTTATTCTGCCACGTCACCGTATTCCTCTAAGAATAATAAAACTATTTCGGTATGAGAATGTAATGTATGTGTACAAATCTGGTACTTGTAATCGCAATTATTTGTCGGGTTGTCAAATTAAAACAATCGAAAATAATTTTGTATATTCTATTATTTTTAGATCTATGAGTCCATAGTTTTGAGTATTTACTCTTTTTCTTACAATAGTTTTTAAATCTTCGGTTTATATGAACGCTGGACTCGGTCTAAGTATTAGTTTCATAACGTAAACACATAAACCAAATTTTCAATTAGTATTATGTTACCATATTTGCATTTTTTTTTTCATATTTGCATTTTCGAAGTTATATGTATTGCGTATCAGATCATAATTCATTAGTGATAATAATGTACAACTCTAGATCTAATTTTAATTAAAAAGATGGTGATCTAATGGTATTAAGGAGTTAGTTTTTTGTGCTTCAGATTAAAATTTGGTACGGAAAATTATTTTTTAAATTAAAATATCTAAAATCTGATTTTGGATATCGAAAAAATTATGGATCAGGTTTAACAAAAAAAAAATATAATATAAAACCGACAAAAAAATGCATTCATCATATATAAATTTTCTTTTTGAGATAAAGTCCATATATAATTTTTTTGCATATTCTAAAATTAGAACCTTAATACAGAGGATATAATCTGGTCAGCCAATAAATAAAAAACGCTTCATGTATACTAGTAAAAATGGAATATTCTTATTTTCAATATAAATATTTTTGTGTAATCTAACAAAAGAATTTCTTATGTTATATGTTTACAATTTTCAAAATTCCTTTAATAAAAACACTAAAATCTTATATATTTTGTTAAATAACCACAAATATTTAGCACCGAAACGTGAATGCAAAAAAAAAATAAAATCCAACTTGTTTTAGGCTTTTAACCATATTTGCATAATTTATTCAACTAATTTGGAGTATTTAAGTTGAATAATTTCTGACAGATTTACTTCGGAGAGAATGTTGATTGAAGTCCATAATCAGCGTTTCACATTACGACTCAGTTTGGACGTAGCATCGGTTGAAATATCTCATGGTTTCGTATTGTGAACACTTGGATGATGTACGAATATTTTCAGAAATTAGGAAATTGACCTGTATTTTAGTGGAAAGCGCAAATAGGACCACTAAAGTGGGTACGCAAATGTCGGGTGCAAAATGCAAACCGCAAACACGACAATAGTGACATGTAAATGTAATCCAGTGCTCATCGCTCATGTCACATATGCTTTTAGTGTTGTTATTATTGGCGTTAGCGATGCAAGTCAGTGATGAGCAATAGCAATGAACTATTGATTTATAGTGTTTGTTTTGTTACTATTAAAGACAGTGATGAGCAACGGCAAGTCGGCAATGAACTATATATTATATTGTTTGTTTTGGTATGAGTAGTAAACATTAACAGTAAATGTTGTAATCATTCCGAATAATAGAATTGGAACAACAAAGATTCGCGAGATGTATAATTTATGCCAACCACTGCTAAGATCTCAAGTTTGCAAAAAACGTTATCTCTTTCTTTTTTCTCTCAATTGAGCACAATCGATTATACTTAGAAAAATTCAGTCATCTAATTGATTTAGAATAATTATTTTGTTAAATTATAAACAAAATTTTATACGTCAATCATATCACTAATTTAAAAAAAAATAAAATCGTTATACAGTATATCCTTCCATATTGGCCATGCATGAACCTTGTTCACATCACACATGCGTTTTGATACCACGTGGCTATAACTATCACAAAGTCACAAACATATATTATTATTGAATTCATAATACTCACACGAATTTCGGATATTATATATTATACATATGCGAAAAAGCCGGAAAACATATACTATACCTATGCGTGAATATGCATGTGCACAGTGCACACACATACACGCATCTAAGTAGTTTCTTATCCGAATGTTTTAAGAATCTAATAAATATTTTTTTACAATTTTTTTTTTTTTTTTTTAATAACTCATGAGTAAATCTGAAACCTATGAGTGGCCAGACTAATTTCTTAGGGGAAATGCAGCTCACAGATAGACCCTTTCTCTGGATATGCAAATGGGCCCGAAAGCAGGGGCCCATATCCGTGTGGGTGTCCAGAAACAATGTGTTGTAGTTTCACGCAGCAGATGGATCGAATCTGAAACGTATTGGCATCCCAGGTCCGTTTCTTTACCACTTGACCACAAAGTTCTGGACAATTTTATTTACATTCACTAATCTGTTTTCTTTTAAATTTTAGCTCAATTAACTTATTGTCGTTTAGTAGTCGAAAGATTCATGGTAGAGTTGGATAATTAAGTTCAAGCTTTTCTTCTTAACAATTGTAGATATTTTGGGAATTTTCGATGCTTCGTATAATTTGGGCATTAGTGTAAGTTCCAACGGGGATTTTGACACAGGTGTCCTTCGCTACGCGCTAGTAATTTCACAATCCATACATATATGATATACCTACATATATATACATGCTGATATACTTATACATATTATAGATATATAAAATAAATTCCAGAATCTGATACGAGTATCTAGAAAATTTATGGGTATTTTGTTTAGCATTGAAAGCTATAAAAGGTAATCTATAAAAACATGTAAAAATGGAAATATCGATAAAATGCTATTTTTGGGTAAGTGAGACACATACACTACAATCCAATACATATGAAGTGTTTGCTAAAACGACGGAGCGTGTCAGTGAGTTGAGTGGAAAGGTCACAATCGAGATCTCAACTCTCAAGGTCCGGTCGTCGGTGGTCGGTTGAGATTGAAACGTCTTCTAAAGGCCCATGGGCCCCAGCTCGGTACACCTTCATCAAATCTGTCACGTGATTCTTGGGCCCACAAGACCCATCTCCCGTCAACATCTCACAGCTCTCGTCTTTCATATTGACATACATGCAATACAAATACATACCGTGTAGTGTATATATTGGCGGGAGACGGCTGAATAACAGATTGTGATATTTTTGATATAAGATAGATTTATAGAACAGTGTTCAATATTAAATGCGACGTTTTGTGGTTAATATAGAAATGTGATTTATATTGAAATACGGATAGCTGAAAATCAATGGGGATGCTGATCTCGATTGATCATCATCGAAAAAAATCTGTTTTGTGAGTCCCAAATCTTTATGTGGTACTTATTTTGTTTAATGCTTTCTTTTAATGTACCAAAAATTTCCATTGTGTCCAACTATATTAACATATCAATCACATAACAAATATATGAGCATGGTAATTGGTAAATGTTTTTTTTTTTTGTCTTTGTTAAATGTATTTGGTAAAGTTCTTACAGTCATATGAACATCTTTTTTCCCCCCAATTACTCGAACTTTTTTTTTTTTTTTTTTGATAAAAAATTTACTATTATTAATAGTAAATTCAAATATAGATCCAACTTACAATAATTACTCGAACTTTTAATTTTATTTTCCTTCATATTTCAATTACTTATCAGTCTCATTCTTTAACTCTCATAGGAACCATATACTTTTAACAGAAACATAATGATTGTTGTAAGTTCTTTTGAAGTTATGCTATGCCTTAGAAGAATCAAACCTCTTTTATATGACTTAATGTAAACTAGCTAGTTTTTTTTTCCCTAATCATCACACCATATGGATTTTATAAGATCCTCGTTTTTAGTCTCTTATATCAATTTGTTAAATTACTTAATTCAAAGAATAAATTACTTTTGATATTAGAAAAAGCTTACGAAGATTTGTAAACCTTTTCATTCATATATGTCATCATCTTTAGCAAATAAAAAAAAATGTCATAACCTCTTACGCAACAATTACAAACACTAATTATAGTGCATAAAATATCGACTAATCCCGTGCATATTACTACTGCTTTTGTAGGTTTAGAGAACAGTATTTTTCTTCCTTTGACGATGATGACAAATGAGATGAGAGCTTTTTTCTTTTGTTCACGCCAAACTACAAGGGCCTTCCTAAAAAGCCTCATAAGGCCCAACTAAAATGATGACAATTTACCTCCATACGATTACGAAATTATTACAGTTTGTTTGGAATGTGAATTTAATTAGAAATATAAAGTTACTTATGAAAAAATGTGAAGAAGCTTAACAGCTAAGTGGAATTTCTAACTCTTAACTTTTTTCCAAATTTTCTTTTTGTCAACAACTTTTTTCCATATTTTAATAACGAGGAATGGATCCCTTCTTTCTTTATTTTTTTTACTTTCATTGTATATTTTAAGATTTCTTTCTATTTGAACTATTCAACCTAAACGATAACAAAATGAATTTTAACTATTCTACCTAAAATACTAAGATTCTTATATATATATATATATATATATATATATATATTTATATCTAAAATAACATTTTAAAGCATGTGATACGTCCACATATAATTATTCATTATTTTATGGTTTTAAAAAAAAATCATAATTTATTAAATTGATCAAAAAATTTGGAAGTAGAAAAAACCGACATAATTTTTTTTTGTAGAGTAATAAAAATGTTTCCTATTTAAAGCATGAAATTATTTAATTACGCAGGTCAAATATTTGTTTTTAATTCAATTGTTTTAAATATAAAAGGTTGAAAAAGTCGAGATAACACAATCATAGATTTAAGTTTTCAAAATTTTCAAAACGTGAGACGTATGATGAGCGAGAGTGCGACATTTCCGGCGATTCCGCCTCCGCAGGAGCAACACTCCGAGCATCAGTCACTGCCGCAGAACCCAGCCAACTCTGATCCCATTTCCGCCGTAGCTCCCTCTCCGCCACAAGCTACGGTACTCTCCGCTCTCTCTCTCTCTCTCTGTCTCTCCCACTATCTCTAAGCAATTCACACGATCTGTAAACTCCGTTGTATTGCAGATGGAGGCTGTTGCGAATAGCAACGGAGTATTATCAGACCAAGTGATTGATGAAATCGAAGAACCATCCTATTTCAAGTAATTTTGATTTCTGTCTTTTGGGCTTTGGTGCATTGTTTCTTCAGTGAATCTAATTGAATTGTTCTGAAAACCTAATTTACGAAATGCCAAATTTTAATTCAATCGTTTTGCGTCTTAGATATCTCGATAGCAAAGAGTATGCTGATAAGTACCGAAGGTACGAATCTGAGTTTAAGCAGATGCTCCTGGCAAAGTATTTCTCTGGGAAAGATCCCGTTGGAGGTTAGTTCAAATTGCCTCATTGTTCTTGCTCGAATTTCATCAAAGTTTGAACTATTGGGGGTTGTTTTTTTTTCAGTGGATATATATGAGGAGAGAATAACAATTGATGGTGAAACCATTATGTCAAGCAAGTAAGCATCAAAATAGATGTTTTTGCTTTTGTGGGTCTTGTCATAAGCTTTCGAGTGTGTTGTAATTTTGGATTATGCTCTTATCTTGGGTTTTGGCTAAAACTTTCAGGTGGCCTTGCACACGTATCTACGCAAACCCGGAAATTTCATTTGCTGACCCGGTACAATGCCTTGATGAAGAAGAAGAAGAAGAAGAAGAAGAGAGCGTAGATTCAGAGATAACCCCTGGTGAAATCTCCAATGGAGGTATTGTCTCAGAGAAGAACAGTTGTTGATGTAGGCAAGAACCCATAAATGGCTGTTTGGTTTTCGGTGTTAGCAATGTCTGATTGAACCTTTTGCTTAAGTATATTTGCTTCATAGACCAAGAATGTGATACACTATTTGGATCGAGCTAATTGTGAAACCAGTAGATTAAAATAATAGCTACCGCATTGTTGTTATCGATTATATACATATGCAAAGTAATTGCTAATGTAGTAGTCACATTACATATATGAGTCAATAATAGTACTACTGGCTTAGCACACCAAGAGCAGGAAGATTGGAACATGAGATTTTTTTGTTTTACTTACCAAAGAAAGCGTTGGTCCGGTTCGATGTTTCTCCTCTGAGATGATTGACATTGCGGTCATTGATGCTGCCATCCACATTTCTCATGGGTATAAGCATGTCTGCCATTAGTAATTGAAAGGAAGAGACTTTCTCCTTCAGCTGTGAGTTCTCTTGCAGGATCTGATGGTTGCTTTCCAACAAATTGATGAGTTTCTCAGACAACTGATGATTCAATATCACGAGCTGTTCCACTTGTTGCTGCAGCTCTTCGATCTGCTTCTTCTTGCGCATACGTGACCGTCTTGCAGATTCCCGGTTAGAGACCATTCTTCTTGCCCTTCTTTCGTCTGGAACGAGACCCTCGTTGTGGTAAATGTTCTCTCCATTTGGGTCTAAGTGGGAGCGATTGTTGTTGCTGCGGGCCGATAAGTTTGGTGATACGGAATGCAATTGGACATGGAAGTCAGTGTTTGGTAGGAATGCCGAGTTGAAATGATCGTCCTGTGGCGGCATTCCTTCAAAAATATCGAAACAATGAGAGCGATGGGTACCGGACTCCATGTAAGGTTTTAGATGTCTAATCATCAAAATGGATTCTCTGTGATGCAGAAATCAGAAACACCAAAACAAAGAAAGAGAGAGACAGAGAGGGACAGAGAGTTAGAGAGAGAGAGAGAGAGAGATAGGTTACATTATAGAAGAGATAGAAGAGAAAGAAGAGATATAAGATTTGTGTAGGCTTAAACTTAAAGATGCTATTTAATGACACACAAATTTACTTGCATGAAGACAACTGTATTTACATTTTTGGGGGGTTTCTCATTAGCATTTGAAACTCTCCACTAACTACCTCTCTAGTGACATTTTTTGACAAAATCTCACTTATATCAACATCTTTGTCAAGGTTTTAGTATCTTTTATGGGTTCTTGTTTCTTAAGATAATTTATTTTTTTATGTCCTTTTCTTTATTTTGCCATAAATAAAATGAAGAGGCGTAGTTTTCGAATGGTGACGCGTTCACCGGTTTTTTCTAAAAATGTCATATGTGAAATTGTTAATGCCTTTGGTACGTTTATGATGAGTCGTTAGTCACCAAAACTTTTCCAAAAAGATAAAATAATCATCTATAAAAAAAAATCATTGTGATCATTCAAAATCCTTAAACAGTATTAGCTGGATCTACTAGATTTATAAGCTGAATATTTTTGTTCCCGAATCTTTGTCCTGTTTGTTCACTGTGTTACAATTCATTTTGTTGTTTTGTTACTTTTTCCTTACAAATATTTGAGATCCTAAAAACTTTTTATAATTTTCATAAATTATGTGCAGATCCGACATATGCTGATTCGTATGTTATACAATGTTTGTGTAATCAGTAATTTACCATTAGGACTTCGCGGTGAAATGGGTCGGTGGATGCTAACTTGCACGTATTTAGCTATTTTCACTCGCAATTTTACTTTTTCAAATCTATTCGTCAATTTAGAAAATCCTAGGACTAGTATAATTTCTTTAAAAGTATACACAAAGAAAATGCGAAACGATTCAAATGGGTGTACCATTAGCGTAAATTAATCAAATTGGCCTACCTACTTGAACAAAGATAATGCGAATTTTTGAAAGTTACTTTTACCATTCCATTTTTGTAGTTGGATGTAAAACTGTGAAGCATATAAGAAGAAAAGAATGCCGATAGTAAACACAAACTGGTATAAAGTCAAAGATATTAATTAATGCATTGTTTCCAGACCGAGATTAAGGGATAAACTTGAGTTTCAAATTAAAGCTAATTAAAGCAGAAACCAAACACATAAAAAAGAGAGATAATGATGCTTAACAGCTTTGAAAGTGTGAACCAAAATGTGATTAGCGTTACGGAGAGGCAATGTATTTTTTCCAGAAACGGACAATGAGTCTCTTTTCTGCAAGTTTCGTTTGAATCAACCTGAGCCTATTGAAGCTCTATCCAGCTCATGTGTAGGTACATTCTTCAATACTCATATCACTCTCATGGTCGTTGATTACAGAAAAAGAATCTCTAGATTATCAAATGACAAGTCACACAATATTCTAAAAAGATTATGATCGAATGACAAATTACATACTCCAATTTAAGTTGTTAAATGTAAAGCTCATCTTCTAAAAGTTACAATTAATGGCAGTTGTTGGACTAAAGAAAACCTGTATCTGGCGGTACTTCACTTGAAACGTTTTCAGATTCAATCCAACACTACAAACAAATATCTATATGCTTAAATGTGTTCCAAATCATACCATTTGTTGTCTAGAAATTCTGCGAACATTTTTGTTTTTTGGAAAAAGTTTGAAAATAGCGGGGAGATCCAACTATTTGTACGAATTAAAAATATATTGAAACCTAGCCTAAATATAAGACCAAATTTCAATCTTAGCATATAATTCCAAAAATTATAGCAATAGTATAGTGAAATTTAATTGTATTCATAATGAACCAAGCCAAGAAAAAAGATTTTACCACAAAAAAAAAAAAAAAATCATTCTTCCTGACTCTGCTTCATTTGTTTTGTTTCCCGAAAAATAACAGTAGAGAAGACGGAAACCCTACTTTAGTATATAAGAAATGTAAATATTTTCTAAGACCCACAAGCCAGTTATCCTATTAATTACACGAGTAAGTCATCATCATCTTCTCTTGTAAACCCTGATTTTCAGGGTCTTCAAAACAGGCCCTGCTCAGTCTCATCTGATGGCAACTCAAAACGACAAACCGGACACGTGTTCCTAATCCCAAGCCATGGAACAATACATTCACTATGGTACTTGTGTCTACATGGCAACTCTGCAACCTCCTTTCCGACATTCATCTCTTCTTTGCAAACCGCACAGCACATCGCGTCATCATTCTCCGTAACATCTTCTTTGGTCAAAGGAGAAACTTTCAGATTCTTAATGAATGATTTGGATGCTGGAGGCTTACCAAGACCCGATGAGATCTCAGCCTCGAACAACATCTCATACTCTGTTGTATGAAGATAATCTTCATCTTCTTCTTGTTGATCAACATCACCAATGTACAATTCCATGTTGCTTTCTGCATCATCTAGGTTAAAGTCGAGACTACGAGAATTCAACAAAACTTCCCACTCTAGATATCCCCTTCTCTCACCTACAGCTAAATCTTCTAGAGAGATTGTGGCAGAGACAGAAACCGACACCGAATTGTTATCATCAGCTTCCCCTGAAACGCTTAAAACCCCCCTCTCATCACCACCATCAACTTCTTCCCACTCGAATTCCTCATTGTTTATTCCTAAATCTTCCAATTGAAGAGAATCCCAACAAAGAGGGATTGTCACACTAGCATCTTCTTCATCATCCTCACCATCATCATTCACATACACATCTTCTTCATTCAAATCAATTCCCCAAATATCCTTCTCCTTCTCTGTGTCATCTTCACCATCAGAATCAGAACCCGATTCCACTGTAACTATAACATCGCTAGACTCCACCCCTAAATACCTCATCCCATCAAAGAAATCGTCTTCATCGCTATCGTTAAGGTTAGCAACAAGATCACTATCACCTATTATATTCTCAACGAAACCGCTACCAGATTCTAATTCCAACCCAAAATCGAGTTCCAAACTATCCCCACGCATGTCGCAATTGCCCTCTACCACACCAAAACCAGAATCTGACAGTGATTCCGCACCTTCGTAATCGTCGATGTCGTCATCAGGCGGACTTACCTGAGATTGCTCAACACGTTGGTGGAACAAATCCATGACAAAGCTACGCCTGTCGAGTAGATCATGACCTTCGGCGGCCATGAAGACCAAATCGGACACCGAAACGTCGCCGGAGAAATCGGCGTCAGAAGGAAAATTGGTTTCAGAGACGTAGAGATCGACGCCGTCTGATTTGACCCAGTGAGGAAGCGAATCGAGGATCTGAGAGAGCGATTGGTAATGTCGCCGCCGTTGGTGGTGGTTACGGTTACAATGGTTCAAAATGGCTTCGTTTGCGTCGTGGATCTGAAGGCAAGACATCTCCGCCATTTTTTCCGCCTTGGATCTCTCTCTCTCTCCTCACTTTCTCTTGAGCAAATGTATTTCTCTCCTTGTTTTTAAAAATTGCGTAAAAAAATACTTTTGACTATCTGAGGCCGAATGATAGCATTTATATCTAGTGGACAAAAGTACAAAAATGCCACTGATCACGTTATAATGGGCCGTACTTAAATGGGCCCTTTTAGATGCTTAGCTGAATCGAGTTTTTTATTTTTTCATCATGTATATAATAATATAAATATTGTTTTCTTTGTTTGAGAGAAAAGGTTTTCGTTTTCTTGGAAGCTAGAATAAATTAAAGTGGAATAGAAAGTTGGAATAAATTATCAATTATCAAGATATTTTTTAGCAAAAATATATATATATATATATGTACGAGAGGCGTCACGTGAAGATGTCCTTGAAAACCCAATTTTAATTCTTTCTATAAATAAGTAAAAACTCTCGTTCTTCACATCCACATGAGGTTTTTAGTATCCCAAAACGACAGCGTAAAAACCAAGAGCCTCTGGTCGGTCTTCTACATTTGTTGGCCGGTGCTGGTTTGATTCTCTTTTCCGGTACAACTGAAACTCACACCAGAAGTTCCATATTACTAAGAAAAACTTACTTTCAAAAAAAGTTCCATATTACTATTGCATAATAGAATAAAATTATATGTTCTAATTCTATATATATTTCATGATCTCAACGTATTTCTACCAATAATCGTTTAAAACATATATGCTCAAATTTGGTTTGTGGGTTTAATAATCCAAACAAACCTCTATGATGTCTTCGATTTAGTACAACAACCAATCCTGTCTGCTTGCAAGTTGAAAACGACTTTGGGTCTTTGGCTAATCACGTTGCAACACCACTTTCTAGGGTTTAGGAACGGGCTTAATTTTTACTAGAAACGATTGTGTATGCATATGTTTGATATAAGATTATATATATTGAACTAACTTTACAATCTGTCCTATAGAAGTATATACTTTTATTGAAAATATATATAATTTGAAACACATGATATAGAAGAAGAATTCCCAAAACCAAAGCTTTGAACAACATTGGACTTGGCACCTTACATTTTTTTGTCTTTATTTAGACAATCCCCAAGCAAAATCCACATTCAAAACGGTTAAACGCAGTTGCCCTCTTGTTTTCTTTATTATTATTAGTTATAAACTATCATGTAAATTTTAAAAAGAAAAGAAAGATACTAAAGGTTATTGGAATACTAGCTTTGACCTTGAGCTCTTTTCTTCTTCTTGGACTTTTTGTCGCTCTTTATAACCTCCCCTCTCTTCTCCCTCATATAGACATAAGTCTCTTTTTTTCTTGTTCACACACACACACAGAAACATTTGTACATCAAGCCAAGGAAAGTAATAAAGGAGGAAGAAATGGTGTCCATAAGGGTATTCTGCTATCTTCTAATTTCTTTCATTTTGCAGTTACATGCTAAAGTCTCCAATGCAAACTTTAATAGCCAAGGTAATTAATACACATATAGATATGCGTATATATACATTAAGTTCTATGTGTTTCGGCGTTTGTGTACGAATATGTTTATTATTTGAAAATATTAATTAAGTTTTATTAATAAGCTCATAAAAATTTCTCTATAGCTCGACTAGCGGCAAATAATGGTGGTCTTAGAGGAAGCGCTAGTACTCAAATTGCCAACAAGGTACGTAATATAGTACCCGAATACTCAATTCATACTTTTTGTTTTGATGGAGAAATAGAAATTAGAAATCGACCTTCAACATATATATTGTTTTCAATCAATTAGTATTAATTTGAATTATATCTTATTAGGCTATTGAAGATGTAATTGAAAACCGAAGGCTGTTGAAGCATGTAAATGCGAAGGCAAATGAAAATAATGGTTTAGAGGTAGGGAGTAGGGAAACGGTGAAGAAAAAGAAGAACAAGAAGAGAGTCACCAAGACGGGGAGTTTAACGGCAGATTACAGCGACCCTGGTCATCATCCTCCTAGGCATAATTAAAAGGAATATTAATAATATTTATATGAATTTTTTTTTTGTTACGTGCAAGACGAGCCTCTCTTTCGAAAAGAGGCTTCAATTTTGGTGCATCACAACTCAGAGTCAGACTTATATTTAACATATATTTTTTTTACATGTAACTACTGATCATGGTACGGGGAACATGGTTTTTAGGTAGTACTTTTGTATGTGTACAAGAGAGACGTTTTTCGTTATTAATGTCACTATATACATATTTCTTTATCGGTTATCAAAAAGAAAAACATATTTGGTGGTTGATTAGCATCAGTGATCGTTTGTGGTTGATTAGCATCAGTGATCGTTTCTCACTTAAAGCAGTCTACACTAATCACTACTATAGTTTTCATAAAATGAGTAAAAGTCTATAAGGTCCAACAGTAGACCTGCACCAGTGTTTAATTTAGCCAAAGCAAGTTGAACCCGCACCCTCCCAAGGTGTGTAATCGTTCTTAAGGATTACTCGCGCGTTGCTTAACATATCAGAAAGACTTGAAGATTTTCATAGCTGACGTCCAGTTGTTTACTTGAAGATTTTCTTGATTATTTACCCAATTTCCACTAATCATTATATAGAGAACTTCTTGATTATTTAGGACTTTGGAGAATGTCAGGGCTTACATCCTTAAGTGGATTTTGGTAATTTGTCCAGAAAGCACACATTTTATTATGTGATAGAATAGCACCGTGAAGGGAAACTTCAGGTTTAATCAGCATATCACTTGATCTCCAAAATGGTTTATTTTAGAAATCTTTAATGCCCCTGCTCCTATGGGTACGTTTCCTGATTTCAAACAAGAAAGGATAAGAAGATCTTTAACCTTGTAAGGTACTTGAGACTCCAAAGAAATCGCAAAAATTCGAGAAAAACCGAACCAGAGGAGGATAGACGAGATTCGACAGAGACTCAAGAGAAACGACCAAGAGAAATCGAAGCAGGGTAACTCGAGACTCGAGAGATGATAGAACCAGAAAGACAGAGAGTTGGAAAAAAAAAAAAAAAAACACGAACCAGAGACGAGTCTTCCTATAACATCGATTCGAGAAGCAGAGGTGCAGGGTGCAGTCAGCAGTGGCTCGAGTTCAACAAACAGTGAATCGGATCGGGGGCTAAGACTAAATCACTCTACATATAATTTAGGTTTCAATTTTAGTTCTGGGTTTATTCGGTTTGGGTTATAACCAACTAAACCGAGACGCGAAATTTTTAAGACAGGACCAATGTTTCTATATTCAATTTAAACATTCTCTGCCGCTGCCAAATATTTAATGCTAAAATAGCGACGACATCTCGCTGATCTCGTCGTTGAAGATCATGAATGCAAAAATTTATTAAAAAAAAAGTGGTCGTCGATTTGATTTTCGATTTATCGAAGATGTTAGCCAAAAGGGTGGCAATTTTTTTTTAAAAATATGAAATTGGCGTTTAAGATATACAAAGATTTGCTCCTCGACGTGATCGATTGGGTTGATAAATCGGTTTTTACCATAGATATCATCGACGGAAAAAAAAAAAAAAAAAAAAGAAAAAAAAAAGAAGAGAATTCTGTAATTTACATTTTGTTTTCTTAGGCAATAATAAAACAAATAAATTATCATTTAATTTCATAGGGTGTAAAAAAGCTTGTGATTGTTGACCACTGAGTTGATGATCCCATGTAAAAAGACCGGAAATGGTGTTTTCGAACTGTAACGGACCGTCTCTTAACCGCAAATCCGTTATTATATAACTAACGGCGTCCATAACGGCGAGCGGGGCCTAACGCATGCTAGACAACAAACATTAATTAACGGCAGGGGATGGGCACACGTGACCTGCGCCTCTCTCCTCACGTGCTCTTAACCACACACACACTTCTAGGTTTATGTCATGTTGGCCTCAACCAATTTAAGAATATTTAGTTCCCCCACTTTTATTTTACCGGTTGTATGTCCTAAATATTTTGAATAGTGAAATATGTTTTTTTTTTTTTTTTTAAATATGTTAGCTATTATATAGTTGTTGATATGTTATCCAAAAGAAAAACATTGGTGATACGTTTTGAATCTGATTGTTCCACAATATAGAGTGTTTTTATGTTGGGTTGTGGTTTGGATTTGAATTACGATCCAAATCTGTACAGAAATTTTTTTTTTTTATTTTTACTGTATAGAGTTAGCATTAGAGNTTTTTTTTTTTTTTTTTTTTTTTTATAACTCATGGATAAATCTCAGACCTATTAAGACTACATGCAATGGTTTGTTTATCAACTGTTGAAATATTTTAACAAATGTTGAAAAGGTTACAATGGTTTGTTGAAAAAAGAAAAAAATGATGTGGCAAATTGGAGTGTTGATAAAATTCAACACCGTGAAACAAAAAGAAATGACTCCTCACACATGACATGGCAAGTTTTAATTGGACTAAAATAGATAATTGGTCGGGTATATTTTTTTCTTGGGACAAAAATATAGATTAAGACATGTGGAGCTAATTGATTGGATGCTCAGATTCTTGATATTTTTTTCCTATCACAATTATTTAACATCAATTATTTCATAATAATTTAATTATATAT
>OVAY01001527.1:10152-28232 GCA_900406395.1 Kernera saxatilis | reverse complement strand
CCAACTCTCCTGCATCTTTGACGGCGAAAAGTAGCCGCGGCGGAGCGGGAGTCTTGACCGGGAACAATTGGTTGTAGTTTGGAAGGCGAACTATCGACGACCAAAGCTTCGATACGCAACGAGACAGTCCCATAGACTTCACCGGCAATCTCGAAAAGATCGTGATGATCAGATCAACAGGAATCGGATCAAAGTAGTTTGTTTCTTCTCCACATGTTGAAGCTACGCAACGACACTGAGCCATCGAATTCACCGGAAATTTCGACAATATATTGACGACGAGATCAACGGAGAGTATTCTGTGCTCTGAATATTTTTTCTGTGTTTTTCATCTCTCAATAGAACGATATATAGGTCTTAGTCTTTTCTAATCCTAATAAGAAACGGAAATATATATAAACATGAATAAGGAAATGTATTATCCTTTATCTTCACAATTTAAATAATTAATTAATTATAAACAAAACGTGAGAAAAAATATTCAAGTTTCTTCTTTGATTTAGCAAACTCATCTCTTCTAGATATTTGCTTTTATTTAAAATTAGTTTTGTCATTATCTTTATTTTTCTTCTCGGTTTAGGATCTTACGTTCCCTAAAATATAACTCATTCCCACTTCACCAGAATTTGAACAAGGCATACGAACACCAACATCACTTCATAAGTCGGCTTTGTTTGGCCCAATACGTACCTAAATGAATTGTTCAAATTGAATGCCAAGTATAGATTTGTTGTAATGGATGAGCTTGTCTTTAGCAGTTTAATAGAGTGACACTCCATACAATTTTGTCCGTCTAGGCAAGTAATATGAAAAATGATTTTTGAGCAATATGAAATCTTTTGAAACTCCAAACCTTGAGATACAACTAAGGATTCCATTAAGGTTTTTGTTGTCACTCGAAATCATTTATTTTCTTCTTGTAGTTTGTTCTAGTTATGCACTTATGTGATATGAATCCCAATACTGAATATTGACTTCCACTTTCAGATATCATAAAAAGTGGCAGAGTTCAAAAGTATATTTATTGGGGTTAAAGTATAAATTAACTCTTATATTATTAAATTTAAATGATATAACCTTATTAATATAATATAATAGAAACTAAAATTATATAATGCTTCAACCACGCTTTATAGTCGGCTTTGTTAGGGCCCAATACGTACTCAAAAATTGTAGGCCCATTCGAATTTAGTTTTTTTTTTTTGTATAAATATTAAATTATTATACTATTTTCGAATTTTTGACAGAAAAATATCTCATATTGTTCATATATATAGCTTTTTAGTTTATTGAATATTTTGGTTTATTTATTGGTATCATGCTTGAGAGAAGTAGTTTCAAGTTTTTAGGGCCCAATACATATAGTTATATACCACTTCTTTGTCGGCTTTGTTAGGGCCCAATACATACAATTATATACCAGTTCTTAGTCTTTGTTAATCCTAATAAGAAACGGAAATATATAAACATGAATAAGGAAATACTAATGTATTCGTATCCTTTATCTTAACAATTTAAATAATTAATTAATTATAAAAAAATGATAAAATTTATTCAAGTTTCTTCTTTGGTTTAGCAAACTCATCTCCTCTTCTTAAAACCAGTAGATATTTTTCTCTTATTTAAAATTAATTTTGTCATTATCTTTATTTTTTCTCTCGGTTTAGGATCTTACGTTCCCTAAACTATAACTGATTCCCACTTCACCAGAATTTGAAAAAGGCATACTAACACCACCATATTTTTGTTCTGATTCAAGGTAAAATATATATGGTTCTTTATGCAGATAAACTGTATAGTCTATGGCTCAAATCAAGTTCTTGTTGAGTTCTATTGGCTCTCACTATATACTCTCCTCGGTAATTTTTTAAAATCTTTGCTTTTACTCTATTGTTAAAATCTTGAGTTAAGCAAAGTGCGAGATAAACTTCTACTTCTCTCATACACATTCTTTCTGCATTATTTATTGTTAGTTACTTATATTGCATTATACATATAATTAATATTAAAATCATTGATTGAAAAAATGTTTTGTTTCATTGTTAATTTCAGCTATAATTTTTTTTTTTTTTATCAAAGAGAAGATGACCAGCAACCAGCAACCATCAACTTTTTACATTATCACATAGGTTTTCGGCAGTCATCATGTGTTATAAAACGAGAAATTCCAGCGAAGGAGAAGAATCGAGAGAAGCACAGATGAACAATAGCTTGGTCGGATAAAAAGTTGAAAAACAAGAACAAAACAAGGGTGNAGCTTGGTCGGATAAAAAGTTGAAGAAACAAGAACAAAACAAGGGTGCAACAAATTACTTCAAAATCAGAATCGACATGTTAATAAGGGAAACAAGGATTTTGTCAATAAGCAAAATCAAATACTCATAAAAGATATAATAGCATTCGTTATGGCAATGAAAAGGATATTTAGTTCCATATTTTTTTTTAAATGTGTTCATAATTTGATATTCTTTTTGCATTTCCTTAGTTTACTTTTTTTCCTATCTTAGTTAGTTGTAATTACATGACATCAATAAAAGCGTTAGTGAGAGACCAAAAATTTTTGGACTATAAATCTAATACTTTTCAATCCAAATCAATCCTAAGAACAAAAAAAAAAAAAAATTTCTAGATTTTGATTAGCTTTAGGAAACTTTTTTTTTTCTTAGAAAGACTTCAAGAAAATATTTAACTAAATGATTCTTAACCCGTACGTATACTAGTCTTCAAGATAAGTCTTGAAAACTCACCGTCCAATAGATTGTGACAAAACTAAGCAGCTCTTCTTTATATAATGTTTCAACCACGCTTCATAAGTCGGTTTTATTTGGCCCAATACGTACCTAAATGAATTGTTTAAATTGAATGCCAAGAATAGATTTGTTGTAATGGATGATCTTCTCTTTAGCAGTTTAATAGAGTGACTCCATATAATTTTGTCTATCTAGGCAAGTGAATATGAAAAATGATTTTTGAGCAAATATGAAATCTTTTGAAACTCCAAACCTTGAGATACAACTAAGGATTCCATTAAGGTTTTTGTTGTCACTCGAAATCATTTATTTTCTTCTTGTAGTTTGTTCTAGTTATGCACTTATGTGATTTGGTTTTTATACACACAACGTATTTGAAACTGTTCAACATATATCCCTAATACCCGAAATGCATGTGCTTTGAGGAGCTGTTTCAAAGACAAAACATCATTAACCATCTAAAGACATTTCATCAACATGATAGATACTCGGGAAATCTACATCCAACTGGAACAAGTTCTTTGAACAAAAATATGCTAGAAATCAACAAATGCTACATGCTCAATTGCGACAACGAAGTATATGTTGAACAGAAACAAATATGTTGTGTGTATAAAAACCAAATCTCACCAGAGTATTTTTGCACATGTAGTTAGAATTTGTTCTCAATAGAACGATACATACAATTATATAGGTCTTAGTCTTCGTCTTCGTCTTCATGTCACGCGCTATGCACACATTCGTCCAAGAACATGTCATTTCAAGGCATCAACTCCCATTTTCTAAGAAAACGAAGATATGTTCATCTTTTATAGCCGAATCTTTCCCATATGGTTCACCAACATGACACCATCTTTAACAAACCAAAAAAAAAACATGACAACATCTAACGAAAAGAATGTTTTCTTATGATAATGATAATTTGAATTAGTTAGATTTTTTTTTTTATAATTTTATTTTTCTTACGAAATAATTTTAAGTAAATTTATAGGTTAATATTTTTAACACGGGGTTAAAACTATCACAAACTCTGTGAATATTTCCACTGTTCTCAATAGCAAAACAGGGAAAAAATGATGGGTTAACTAAATCAATATACATAATTGATTAGTTTAATGGTATTGATAATTTACAATTTAAGAAACTAACAGAGAGAATATTTTTTTACACTATCAATATCCTTATAAGTTAGTTTAATTACATAAAATACCACTGCCCTGAAAACTCTTTTTCCGACATTAATATGGTTGGTAATACTGTTCATCTGCCGCCAATACTATTTATCCAAATTCGAAAAACACTATTCACCACAGATATCATAAAACCATGTGTAGTTTTAAGTGGGTAATTATTTGGATAACAAGCTAATTACTACGTTACTGGCAGAAAATTACTTTTGTCGTCTTAACACAATTATTATATAGTATTTTACCGTGCTAACAATAATATCCAAGTTTGTACCATGCTAACAATAATATCCAACATTTATAACATGCTAACGAACTAAATATCCGGATAATATTTTTATTAACGCGGTAAGGTAATAAAGTCCAAAACACAATTAACAACCGTATATTGTAAGAAAGGTAATAAAGTCCAAAACACAATTAACAGCCGTATATTGTAAGACTATGTGATTTTTAGTGGATAAATATTTTGTTAACATGCTAACTAATATGTTATTGTGATAAGTGTATACTTATCGTGTCAACCCAATTATATGATACTTGTAACGTGCTAACATTATAAATATCTGAATAATATTGTATCAACGTGGTAAAATAATAGAATATACATATTTTATTTAAATAAACGTATACTTTATACATACTATTCACTAATACTAATGACGAAGTTAACATGATAACAATGATAATAACATGTTATCTAGAATTATACCGACAATGATAACACTAACGGATTAATGAATCATGTAACCCATTAACTATTTTGTTATTCACCTGGAAATCCTTCTTCTTCTTCACCTATGTTCATCTCCTTCTTGATCCCTTCGCCATTATCTCTGATGCAGGGCACCGAGATGTGAACATACACCTCAACTTCCTCTTGCTCTCGAACAAAGTCAACAGATCGAATCTCGATGAGATCGACAAGATGAATTTGAACGCGTTGAAAAATTTTGGCGATAGCGGTGTTTCTTCTTTGCGGTTGTTATCTCTTCTCTGATTATCGACGTTGCTCGACAAATTGATCGTTGATTTTGAAAGCAATCAGAAGCTTGAAACTATCAGAGATTTTCGGATCTCCGGTTCGTTTAAAAACGATATTGATTGACGTCGGATAAAAAACGACATTCGTCGGAGAGATGAAATAAAAGAAAGAAACAAAATAAACTCAGATTTGTTTAATAGGGATATAATAGTCAATTTGTTTGATACAACAGTACTATTTTTGGTCACTTAATTTTCACATATTGTGTTGTTATTCCTTGCAATTTCTCTGGTTTAACCTAATTTTATAAATATCGCCAAATAAAAAAGTAAAAGAAAAAAAAAAGGAAAAGAAAGTCGAAGAAAATTCGAGAGGAACCCTGCTCCTTAATAAAACCCTCTCTTGTTGTCTTCCCTTTCTTGCTCTTCCAGATTTTTCGCTGCGACGATAAACTCACCCTAGAAGCTTCCAGAACCCAACCCCTCTCTCGCGATCCAGGTTTGATTCCGATGCCTTCTTCGCTAACTCGTAGGTGCAGATAGATCTCTTCTAGATCTGAATCTCCTCTTTTTCGTAGATGTCACTTTTAGGCTTGATCTATTCGTATCTGGCTCGTCGGTTTGGATTACTTGTTTCTCTACTCATCTTTCTTGTTTCGCTGTCTAACTAATATCCGTTGCGTGATTTTCTTGGAATCCAAACTGGTGGTTTGAATTTGCGTTCAGAGTTTCGGCGGATTCTTATTGTAATTAGATTCCTCAACTTAGATTTCTGATTTAGTTAGGGTATCAAGGGTACCTGAGTTAACAGCAATTCTTATTGGTAATCTGATGTTTTGTTTTTATTGATTAATAGGGCTGCTATCAAATACTTGGGAGTCCCCAGTATTGAAGAATTCGAAGCGCGAAAATGAGTGTAGTTGGGTTTGATTTTGGTAACGAGAATTGCCTTGTTGCTGTTGCAAGGCAAAGAGGTATCGACGTTGTGCTTAATGATGAGTCAAACCGTGAGACTCCGGCTATTGTATGCTTTGGTGAGAAGCAGCGTTTCATCGGCACTGCTGGAGCTGCTTCAACCATGATGAACCCCAAAAACTCCATTTCCCAAATCAAGCGTCTAGTTGGTCGCCAATTCTCCGACCCTGAGCTGCAAAGGGACATCAAGTCTCTGCCCTTTGCTGTCACGGAAGGGCCTGATGGCTACCCTTTGATCCATGCTAATTATTTGGGAGAGATGAGAGCCTTTACCCCCACTCAGGTCATGGGAATGATGTTGTCTAATTTGAAAGGTATTGCTGAGAAGAATTTGAATGCTGCAGTGGTGGACTGCTGTATCGGTATTCCTGTTTACTTTACCGACCTCCAGCGAAGGGCTGTTTTAGATGCTGCGACAATTGCTGGCTTGCATCCATTGCACTTGATCCACGAGACAACAGCAACGGCTTTGGCATATGGTATTTATAAGACAGATTTGCCAGAGAGTGAGCCGCTCAATGTCGCATTCATTGACATTGGGCATGCAAGCATGCAAGTCTGCATTGCAGGCTTCAAAAAGGGACAGCTCAAAATCTTGTCTCACGCTTTTGATCGCTCCCTGGGGGGAAGGGACTTCGATGAAGTTCTTTTCCATCATTTTGCTGCTAAGTTCAAGGAGGAGTACAAGATTGATGTCTCCCAGAATGCCAAGGCTTGTCTCAGGCTCCGGGCTGCGTGCGAGAAGCTGAAAAAGGTTCTTAGCGCAAATCCTGTGGCACCCTTGAATATCGAGTGTTTGATGGATGAGAAAGACGTTAGGGGTGTCATAAAGAGGGAAGAGTTTGAAGAGATCAGCATCCCGATTTTGGAGCGTGTTAAGAGGCCTCTAGAAAAAGCTCTCTCTGATGCAGGCCTCACAGTTGAAGATGTACATATGGTCGAGGTTGTTGGCTCTGGCTCTCGTGTCCCTGCTATTATCAAGATCCTAACTGAGTTTTTTGGTAAGGAGCCCAGGCGTACAATGAATGCAAGTGAGTGTGTGTCGAGGGGATGTGCCTTGCAGTGTGCCATTCTCAGTCCAACCTTTAAAGTTCGCGAATTCCAGGTAATGGATGCATATCTATGCTTAAGGGAATGTGGTTTTTTCGTCTACTTTTGACTCCAGGTTATCTAACAAGTCATACTATGAATTATTTTCTCTTAAGGTTCATGAGAGCTTCCCTTTCTCAATTTCGCTGGCATGGAAAGGAGCAGCTTCCGATGCTCAAAATGGAGGAGCTGAGAATCAGCAGAGCACCATTGTTTTCCCCAAAGGAAATCCCATTCCTAGTGTCAAGGCTCTAACGTTTTATCGATCTGGAACATTCTCTGTTGATGTGCAGTACAGTGATGTGACCGAGTTGCAAGCACCTCCAAAAATCAGCACATACACGGTTTGATCTTTCCCCAATGTCATGACTTCGTAAGACTGTAGCGCTCTTGTTTCTCATGGTTGATCTCCTTTTTGTAGATTGGTCCCTTCCAGTCATCAAAAGGCGAGAGGGCAAAGCTTAAAGTGAAAGTAAGATTGACCCTGCACGGAATTGTCTCAGTTGAATCTGCAACTGTAAGTTTTTGTTGTTATATTATAACTTTATATGATCATCCAATGTAATTGGTTCTTTAGGTGAACCATTTGAAGGCTCAGTCTCTCTAATAAATGATTACAAATTGATCATATAGAGCCGTGCCTTACGAACTTGAGATCCTTTAATTAATGCTATTTTTTTTTTCTCTCCCCTCATTGCAGCTTTTGGAAGAGGAGGAAGTTGAAGTTCCGGTCGCAAAAGAACAAACGGAGGAAACTACTAAGATGGACACTGACAAAGCTTCTGCTGAGGGTGACTCTGATGTTAACATGCAGGACGCCAAGGAAACCAGTGATGCAGCTGGTACCGACAATGGTGTTCCTGAGTCTGCTGATAAGCCGGTGCAAATGGAAACTGATTCAAAGGCTAGTTGTTCTACTGAACTGATGATGCTTGCTCTATTCATTCGCTAGTGAACTTGAATTAATGGGTATTTATTAATGGGATGTGCAGGCTGAGGCTCCAAAGAAGAAGGTGAAGAAAACAAACGTACCTCTGTCAGAATTGGTGTACGGTGCCTTGCAATCTGTGGAGGTCCAAAAGGCTGTGGAGAAAGAGTACGAGATGGCTTTGCAAGACAGAGTTATGGAGGAGACGAAGGACAAGAAGAACGCTGTTGAGTCCTATGTTTATGATATGCGAAACAAAGTGAGAATCCTTTTCTCTTTTTGTTTGTTTGTTTTTTTTGTATTGAGAGTATGCATTTATAAGGTTTGGGGCACTGACGTGTTTTGTTTTCAGCTGAGTGACAAATACCAGGAATATATCACTGATTCAGAGAGGGAAGCATTCCTGGCGAAGTTGCAGGAAGTGGAGGATTGGTTGTATGAAGATGGGGAAGATGAGACTAAAGGTGTTTATGTTGCAAAGCTCGATGAGCTCAAGAAGGTACCACACATGATGGCTACTTTATTGTGTTAAAAAAAAAAAAAAAATTTTGAATATATATTGTTTGAACAGAGCTTGGTGATTGGTCTTATTGTAGGCGGGGGACCCTGTTGAAATGCGTTACAAGGAGTCGCTGGAGAGAGGGTCAGTCATTGATCAGCTTGGTTACTGTATTAACAGCTACAGAGAGGCAGCTGTGTCTAATGATCCCAAGTTTGACCACATTGAATTAGCAGAGAAGCAAAAGGTAATAACAATTCGAAAGCAGAAGAAATGCTAAGATTCTTGCAATTTTTGGCAGGCGTGAGAAGAATGTTAAGATGTGTTTTTTGTTGTTGTTGTGGAATAATGAAGGTTTTGAACGAGTGTGTGGAAGCGGAAGCATGGCTGCGTGAGAAGAAGCAGCAGCAGGACGCACTTCCCAAGTACGCAACACCAGCTTTCTTATCAGCTGACGTTACGAGCAAGGCTGAGGCATTGGACAAGTAAGCAAAAGCTTTGCATTTGTTTCTCGTCTAAGATAAAATTGCTATACATGGTATAGTGAATGAACCAGTTTTGGATGTTTTGGCAGGTTTTGCAGGCCTGTAATGACCAAGCCAAAGCCGGCGGCTAAACCAGAGGCACCACAAGCCAAGGCGGCGGATGAGGAGAAGAGTGAGCCACAGCCAGAGGCATCCGACGAACCAATGGAGACAGAGAAGCCAACCCAAGATAGTGCCTAAGAGTGAGAGATGGTTCATGTATCGATTTTGTTTAGTTCTGGTTTCGTTATTATTCCCCGAAAGATTCTATATTTTTAATTCTTCCTTTCAATAACATTTTTCCGGAACTATGTTTTCTTTTATAATTATTGTTCGTGTGTGATGCGGATTTATTCTACCTGTTAGTTGTTTACACTTTACACATTTCTGAAACTGTTTTTAAACAGCAAATGAAATGCAATACGTACCAATTTTATTAAAACATCTCTATAACTATGGCTCATAGAATCTTTGAGATGTTGCAAAACATTTCAAAATTTTTTTTGTGTGTGTAAATTACAAGTTCAAACAAAAGCCACA
Organism: Kernera saxatilis; assembly: GCA_900406395.1. Taxonomy (NCBI): domain Eukaryota; kingdom Viridiplantae; phylum Streptophyta; class Magnoliopsida; order Brassicales; family Brassicaceae; genus Kernera; species Kernera saxatilis. Next base: position 18,756 of record OVAY01001527.1, on the reverse strand, counting down.
AGTGGAATTTGAGAAGCTGTGTATTTGCAGAGAGCCAAGTGGTTCTTCTTCTACAGATCGAACACTTTGGATTTATCGCCGGAGTTTTGAACATGGACGGGATTCTTGCAGCGGTTCCATCTGTAATGTGTGGTGTCTCTCTACGGAGTTCTTGTCGGAACCGGGTTAATGTTGAATCCAGACACCATTTCCCCGGAAAATCCCTGAATCCAGTTTCACTGCTTCAAACAGGGAACTATGTTTCTTCTCTCCAAAAACCCTCGATTCCTCACTCCCAAAATCGCAGTTCGTTGCTTAGAAAGCGACATTGTGGTGAAATTTCGAGTGGGATCGTGAAATCCGCCGCTTCTTCAGGTAAAGGCTGAAACTTTTCCTTGTTTTGTGTTAAGGACAAAAGATCGTCTTCTTTAGAAACACAAATTGATTTGAAAATTGTGTTGTATTGTCTTTGTTAGACTGATTTTGCTTACGAGATTTGGGTTAATTCAATTATGCGATCTCCAAGAACAAAAAAAAAGAACTCTTCTTTGAGAGGCCTTCCAACTAAACAGACAAGATCTTTGTGCTTCTTTCTTTTAAGGCTTGAAAGAAACAGTGTTGGAAAAGAACAAAATTGAAATGCATTTGAGTTTTAGACTCTTTTCATTTTGGTCCATCATCTATGTGGCTTGTGTAGTTGGAAATGCAGAGGAGTTCGCCGAAGAACCGGCTACAAGCGTGAAGTTTCAGAGATCAGTGACATTACCGGGTTGTTCTAGCCCGCTCTCGTTGCTTGGAACTGGTCAGTTTTGGCCATATCTGCACTCTTTTAGCTTCAATACTGTAATTTTCCGCTAAGATTTTATTCATCTCTGTGAGATTTGGTGTAGATGAAATGCTTGTAAACTTGCTTTTAAGACTTCCTTCAATGAATCTATCTGTGAAAATCAGGGTTTAGGGAGAAGAAGTTTGCTATCATCGGTGTCAAAGTCTACGCTGCGGGTTTATACGTGGATGAATCTATCCTGAGCGGGTTAAGCGCTTGGAAAGGACGATCTGCTGATGAGATTCAAAGAGATTCATCACTGTTTAGTTCCATTTTTCAAGGTATTGAAATGCTGAAGATGGGAGCTTTCTTCATCCACATTTTAATCTCTCTCTCTCTCTCTCTCTCTCTCTCTCTTGAGTCTTCTTTCTTCTTTTCACTGATGCAGCTCAAGAAGAGAAATCGTTGCAGATTGTTCTTGTGAGAGATGTTGATGGTAAAACCTTCTGGGATGCATTGGACGAAGCCATTTCACCGAGAATCAAATCTCCATCTCCTGATGATAAAACCGCTCTCTCTACATTTCGCGGGATCTTCCAAGACAGACCTCTCAACAAAGGAAGTGTCATACTCTTGACTTGGATCAATCCTTCCAAAATGCTAGTAAGCACAACTTTCAGGCTTTGGCTAATTGAATTGTTTTACACATGATCTTTTATTGTTGCTTGCTTATGTTTCGGTTTTGTTAGGTTTCTGTTTCGTCGGGAGGCTTGCCAACAGATGTGGATGCAGCGATCGAGTCAGGTAACGTTACATCTGCTCTGTTCGATCTGTTCTTTGGGGACTCTCCAGTTTCTCCTACACTGAAATCCTCAGTGGCTAACCAATTAACTATGAGCCTTGTGTAAAAATAAATACCAGATTGTAATTGTATATCATGGATCTTGCAATGTGTTAAATCTCTGTTCATGTTATTTTTCTTAATCAGATGAAAGATAACCAACTGAAAATACTATGTTTAAACAAAATTAATACAAGAAATCTCATTTGAAACTTGGTTAGATTTATAAAGAGCAAAGTCACTCCATTTATTACTAATCTGCTTTTAAGATGGAATATGGTGAAATCTTAACATGGTATCAAAGCAAACTAAACTCAAATGGGGTTTGATCCTTAATTTAACATTATCCAAAATAATGAGTCAAACAACCAATTAAAATTGGAAGTTAAGTAAGAATTAAAAAAGGAGTAAAAGTCGGTCATTTCTACTTTCTACTATAGGAAATAAAATTGATTGTGGAAGACAAGAGAGAATAAGAATGAGACTATAGTTTGGGCCAAGTTGAGCAAGTGAGCCCTTGACCGCATGCAACTTCCTCTGTCACTTTCACTGGACCACACTTCATATTATATATTTGGTTTATTATATGATGCACTATTATATCTCTCACTGGCATACTGTTATATCTTTGGCACAAATAAGATAAATGTTGTGTACAAGTAATTGGTTCGTGAGTTTTTAATATTATGTAACTCAAATAAAGAAACAAACAAAATAAATGTGGTTAGTGGGGATATTTTTGGCTCCTTCAGTCAAAAAAAAAACTGTAAAGTAAAGGGATACAAAAGCATGAATCATGTGGTGAATGGTGATTATGTCTCCTCTGTTGAATTGTGACTCACGCATTTTCTTTCTCATATTTTTGATTTATTATAAAATGTTCACGATGTTTTTTTTTTTAATTTCAAAATAACTAGTAGGGTTGGTGGGTAATTATAATTTAAACAGATAACGTGAAATATGCTGATTATGGTATCATATATAGTATGCAGAATCCAGTCTAAAGGGATAGAGCCAGCATTGATTCTAATCTTTGAAAAATTCGTTTTAAAATGCTTAATTTAGTTAAATATAGTAAAACTATGATATTTGTCCTTAAAATAGAGGAAAATGAATATCAATGAGATATGCACAAAGATATCAACTTTAGTTTTTAACTCCCTCATATATAGTCATTTATTTGATACCTTATACAGAATATAGTATGAAGTTATTTTATTTGTGCGGCTTATGAATCGAGTTTCTATTTTTTGTTTTTTTTTTGTTAAAAGGGTAATTATTATTTTTTAAGTGAATAATATGTTTTTATGTATATGTGGAACTGTCTTTTTCATGCTTTAAGTAATGGACCAACTTTGCAACTCACTTGTATCTGTTTGAATCCCTCAAATACAACAAAAACAATAATGTTGCTAATTTTTTATATTAGATCAATATCAGATTTAATAATAACATAACCTTTTTATGAATTGCCCCCTTATGAGATAAACTTTTAATTTGAGCCAGACACACTAAAAGTTGGTCTTTTCAATAAATACAAACGCCAATTTGTGTAAATTGACATGTGACAATCAATACCTTTAGTTTCACACGAATTATAAAAAATCTTCTTATCTTTATATTTTTCAATAAGGATTGCAATCTTTGTCTTTAAACATAAGCGACTGATAATCAGATATCAAGCCAACAACTTGATACTTGGATGGTCTTTTTCTAAACGTAGGTTGAAATTATATGGAATGTTTGTTATCAAATATGGTATTTTTATCCTAATATACTAATTGTTTATAGTTATTAATTAAATTAATATCTGATACCAATATCTTCTAAAAACATTTGTTTACTTACATATGAATTGGTCAATTAGGTGGTTAATTCCTCATAAAAAGTCTTTTCAATTTAAAAAAAATATGGAGGAATTATTTGTTTTATACTAATGTTGTTATATGAGAAAATACAACTATCATCACGTGGGGGTTAAATTGACCAATGAGTAAAAAGAGTGGCTACATTTAAATTAAAATTTAGGATAGGGGTCAAAATCGGAACTAAAGAAAAATAAACGGTCCAAATCCAGCAACAGGTGGTGGCTTTAACTAATGAGTCATTTTCAAAAAGGTCGTCAACAGTTGGGAAAACAATAAAAACTTTACCCTCAGAGTTGTTAATAATAACGATACTGCCACTCATCTGAGACTTGTTACCCGTACGCAATAAGTACCATGAGAATTTCTACAATTAGAAAATTTTTATTCAAATTTAAAAAACTAAAATAAAAAAAAACTCAAAATCGGTATTTATAATCTGCGGAATTTCTCTCGTCTTCTTCTCCGATCTCTGGATCTAGGTTTTATTTTTTTGTTTGTTCCCTCTCTCTCGTTTTCTTCGCAGAGTGGGCTGGTTAGTGTTCGTCTGGTTTTGGGAGTTATAGAAATCTAGGGTTTTGTTTTCGAAAAGTCGATCGAGATTTTGCTTTCTGGATTTTTTGTTTTCTCTGAGATTCAAAGATTTGCCATTTTATGTAATCGTTCCCTTGATTTCTGAGATCATTTCGAAGTTTTGAGTTCCCGAGTTTGTTCGTGTCGATTGGCGGTTTCTATTTCCGTCTTTGTGGTCGTCGAATAAATTAGCCAAGATTTGAAGAGGATGCAGCAAAATCAAGTGAAGAAGGTTAGTTTCTCTCTCTCTCTATCTCTTAATTTCTTATTCGAATAAGAATCGTACTTTGGCTTGAAATGTGCTAAATAGAGGATAAGACTTTCCTTTCTCAAATTAACAACAAAAATCAGCTTTCCTTTTTCAATTCCAATAAGGTTTTTTAGTATTTTTTGGTTTATATAATCTTTCAAACTTTAGTTGCATGACCATAATGTCATCTAGTTCTTCACAATTTTAGTGGATTCTTATAAAATTTATCTGTTCTTTCTGCTTTTGTGATTCACCAGGACACGAAAGAGATGGAATTTTTCACAGAGTATGGTGATGCGAACAGATATCGGATTCTGGAAGTTATTGGCAAAGGAAGCTATGGAGTTGTGTGTGCAGCTATTGATACACATACTGGAGAGAAAGTTGCTATTAAGAAGATTAATGATGTCTTTGAACATATCTCTGATGCCCTTCGAATCCTCCGTGAGGTGAAGCTTCTTAGGCTCCTACGGCATCCAGATATAGTGGAGATCAAAAGCATCATGCTGCCTCCTTCTAAGAGGGAGTTTAAAGACATTTATGTTGTGTTCGAGCTTATGGAATCAGATCTTCATCAAGTTATTAAAGCTAACGATGATTTGACCCGTGAGCACCATCAGTTTTTCCTCTATCAGATGCTTCGTGCCTTAAAGTTTATGCATACAGGTCCAATTCTTTTCATTTTTCATTCTCATTTCTTCAATTTCTCGTTGTTTTTTGTTTATTTAGTTGTATAGTTAACTGTATTCTTTCCGGGGTGCAGCTGATGTTTATCATCGTGATCTTAAGCCAAAGAATATACTGGCAAATGCAAATTGCAAGTTGAAAGTTTGTGACTTTGGACTGGCTAGAGTATCGTTCAATGATACGCCTACAACAGTCTTTTGGACGGTTTGTAGCCTTTTGTTTGTTAATTGTTTCAATTCTGTTTTTGTTACTGTCTCCAATTTTGCATTTTGACTTTTCCCTTTCCTTCATTTTCTTTTTCCGATGCAGGACTATGTTGCCACAAGATGGTACAGAGCACCTGAACTCTGTGGATCATTCTTTTCTAAGGTATGTAATACTCCTGACTTAATCTCTCTCTCTCTTTTACGTAGTCTGATTCTTATCTTTTCCTTTATTCTTTTTATGTACTTGTCCATGCTTTATGTCTTATGTACCAGATATGTTTGGTCTAGAATACCTGCTGAATAGTGTTAAAAGATATAGGTAATATTTGATGTTGCTTGTATAAGTATAGAGCTGTTCCCCAGTGGGATAGTATGAACCAGCATATATTAAAATAATTCTTGTTCAGGGATGACTTTGAACTCTCCCGGAAGTTGAAAATCTGTGAATCAGGTAACCTTGTATCAGGTTATGTCCATTGAGTGGTTTCTTTTGCATCTGCAACTTTATATCTGTGAATTTTTTTTTTTCTCATAGTCTGATTTACAGTTACTATCTTTTTGCAGTACACTCCAGCTATCGACATTTGGAGCATTGGCTGCATCTTTGCAGAGGTACTAACAGGGAAGCCATTGTTTCCGGGAAAAAGTGTTGTTCATCAGTTGGAGTTGATTACTGATCTTCTTGGCACGCCAAAATCAGAGACGATATCTGGAGTATGATCCCTTTGTCTGCTTCACAGTCACTTGCACCATATATGTTTACTTTGAGTTGTATAGCTAAAAATCTATTTCTCTGATGCAGGTTCGGAATGATAAAGCGAGAAAATACTTGACTGAAATGAGGAAGAAAAATCCTGTCACCTTCTCTCAAAAATTCTCCAAAGCAGATCCTTTAGCAATCCGCCTTTTGCAGAGGCTGTTGGCTTTCGATCCAAAGGATAGACCGACTGCTGCAGAGGTCTCTCTTCTGTCATCTTTACTTTGTTATTAGATTCTTGTTCCTTCCTCTCTGAAAAGCTGCCTTGCTTCTTGTCTGTATCTCTGCTAACTTGGCCATCCTTTTTTGTTTTTTTTTTTTGTTTTGGATAGGCACTGGCTGATCCTTACTTTAAGGGCCTTTCTAAGGTTGAAAGAGAACCTTCGTGTCAGCCAATCTCGAAGATGGAGTTTGAATTTGAGAGACGAAGGTTGACAAAGGAGGACATTAGAGAACTGATTTACAGGGAAATACTGGAATACCATCCTCAGTTGCTCAAGGACTATATGAGCGGATCCGATGGATCTAATTTTGTATACCCTAGGTTTTTATCTTTTCCTACTTTTGACTATCATTCGCCAAATGAAACATTCTTCGTTTCTTTCTCCCTTCTTGCTTTTCATCCATTTTGCTAATTTCTTGACTTTTTCATTGCAGCGCCATCGGACATCTTAGAAAGCAGTTCACTTACTTAGAGGAGAATAGCAGTAGAAATGGGCCGGTCATACCTCTCGAGAGGAAGCACGTTTCTCTTCCTCGGTATTTTTTTCTCATTTCTCTTTTGTTCTTTCTTCTGTTGTTTCATAGCATTTGTCGAGCTTGCCATTTCAGCAAAGGCCATAAGCAGAGTTTCATCTGTTCTCTACCTCTTATACTCTCCACAGGTCTACGGTTCACTCCAGTGTAGTCCATTCCACCACTCAACCCAACTTGTGTGCGACAGAGAGTAGACGTGTTTCTTTCGAGCCTTCAAGAAACGGAGTTGTTTCTGCAGGACATCCATCAACTTCTGCATATCCAACTAAATCTTTAGGACCTCCGCCAAGAGCACCATCAGGTAAAAACCTCGATCACATCACCAAAGATCATTTTCCTAAAATTAGAAGCTGTTGTAATCCATGAGCCAATTTTATTGCCGTGTGTTTTTACAGGTAGACCAGGTCGTGTTGTGGAATCATCTGTATCTTATGAGAATGGCAGGAACCTCAAAGAAGCTTATTTCAGAAGCGCGGTATCATCTCCTCACTGCTACTTCAAAGCAAACACCATGATGAACCCAGATAACCGCAACGTAGAAGCTTCTTCTCAGCCAAAACAGCAAACCTTCGTCCACCAATTCAATCCCACCGTGCCGCCAGCTGCTACTACTAACCAAACAGACGTCGAGATCATGAACCACCCAAACCCTTATTTCCAATCACAGCTCCCCAAGATAGATCAATTAAGCAACAGCAACACACATATGGCCATTGATGCTAAGCTGTTGCAGGCACAATCACAGTTTGGTCCAGCTGGAGCTGCAGCGGTTGCAGTAGCAGCACACCGGAACATAGGCACAATTAGTTACGGCGCAGCATCGTAGACTCATCAAACAAACAACATTTCTAGACAGATCTTTAACCACATCCTCCTCCAAATCCCAGGCAACATAAAGCCAGGTGATTCGGGTCTCAGTTTTTATGTAAGTATTATTCAGTCAGGCTCTGATTTGAACCAGCTTTGCAATGATATAATAAAGACTTTTCAGTTGTAACTAACCAGAAAACAAGTTCCGCTTAGATCAGTCTGATCCCGGGTTATTACCAGTGATTGTTTCGGTTATCTTGTTGGCTCCATAGTCTTTGAATTTGTTATAAGCGTAGTTCATTGAAGAGAAGAAGACCGTGGTGATTATATACTTCTTAAACTTCAAGATCGGTCCCATTACTCAATCCTTATGGGTTCTTTAACAATGAGAAAATGTCTCTGTTTACCGGAAACATTGATCTAATTGGCTTTATAGAGAACCAATAGACAGAACAATGTGGTAGTCAACAAAAGTCATTGGTCCTTAGATCTTTCTCCTCCGTAAATCAATCTTTTTCACATTCTAATTAGTCGTTTTATTCAATGGTTACAAAAAAAAAAACAAAATGTGCTCATGACCTTTGGACTCTGATTACTTTCTCCCTCGCTTGAATTTCGATCATTTATTGACGCCTTTAAATGTTTATAATTTACCCGCCAATTTAGGGGAAGGGACATAAACACATTCAGGCCTGAACTCAGCCCATTAAATAAAGATAACAATGGGCGTCTATTTACTAGTCACTCATCACTCATGACGAATTTCACTTTCTCTTTTGATTTTTTTTAATGAAAAGTATTAAAAAAAGTAATCTATGTATTTAATTTGATTAAATAAAAAGTAAGGAAATCAATTATTCCGTTACGTGACAATGACTATAAGCACCTGCATTGAATGATCCGTTATGTTTAATCTCAGGTCTTTTCTTGTTGAACTCATGTTTAATCTCAGGTTGACATGGAAGTTTCTCTTTAATCTAGCAAGTTGTTTAACTGACATTGTACGTTATATCATAAACAAATCAGGGGTCTTTTTTAATTAAATACCAGGATTAACCTTCTAATTAAAGAATATCATATTTCTGTTCGTATTTTTTTTTTTTTTTTTTTTTTT
>OVAY01001527.1:0-10134 GCA_900406395.1 Kernera saxatilis | reverse complement strand
TTTTTTTTTTTTTTTTTTTTGTCAAACTCATATTTCTGTTCGTTAAATTAAATAATTTGCATATTACTTCCCATTTAGGAATATAATGTAAAAAACTGCAAAATATTATCGTTTATTTCTTCCCCTTTTTAGTAATAATTAATTTAATTATATTTTTATTTTTTGAATTTCTTATAATAGATTTGTCTGGAAAACAAAACAAAAAAAGACATCAGGTTTTAGGTCGGACGCTTGGCTCACGTGAAATCCGAAATAGCCAAGACAAGTAAGGGTAAAATCGTCAATTTGTGCCTATGGTTCTCCGTAACTGTCTGAGAATATAAGAGGCGCACTGTTCAGAGACGCTCCGTAGACCGTAGATTCCCTCTTCTTCTTCTTCTTCTTCTTCCTCTGTACTGTTCTGTTATTTCTTTTGATCTCTCTCTCTCTCTATTCTCAAAGAAGTTTCTCTCTCTAACTATCTCTCTTAGGATTTACTTCCTAGGTTTTCTGATTCTAATCTGATTGTGTCGGTACGTGATATGTTTCTCTCTCTCTCTCTCTCTGCCTGCTGAAATTTCTATAATGCTCTAAACTAAATTTGTGAAATGTTGTACGTGAGTAACGTACAACATAAGATAATTGATCTGTTTTTTTTCTTCAGATTTCTGTGTTGTCGGTTTATGATCCCATATGAAAAGTTCATCATTTTGTTCTTATAAGATCTGCTACTGAATTGATTCGGTTTTCCATCGACTGGATCTGGATCTGCCTAATTTTCTGATTTCCTTTCATATGATCCGTTCTACATTTGATGCCGTGACGTTTTTTTTGCAGATATTTGATTTCAAAATGGCTACTACATATAAGCCTAAGAACATTCTCATTACTGGAGCTGCTGGATTCATTGCCTCTCATGTTGCCAACAGATTAATCCGTAGCTATCCAGATTACAAGATCGTTGTGTTGGACAAGCTTGATTACTGTTCAGATCTGAAGAATCTCAATCCTTCGAATTCTTCTCCAAACTTTAAGTTTGTGAAAGGAGATATCGCGAGTGATGATCTTGTCAATTACCTTCTCATCACTGAAAACATCGATACGATCATGCATTTTGCTGCTCAAACTCATGTTGATAACTCTTTTGGTAATAGCTTTGAGTTTACCAAGAACAATATTTATGGTACTCACGTTCTTTTGGAAGCCTGCAAAGTAACAGGACAGATCAGGAGGTTTATCCATGTGAGTACCGATGAAGTTTATGGAGAAACCGATGAGGATGCTGCTGTAGGAAACCATGAGGCTTCTCAGCTTTTACCGACAAATCCATACTCGGCCACTAAGGCTGGTGCTGAGATGCTTGTGATGGCTTATGGTAGATCATATGGATTGCCTGTTATTACTACTCGCGGGAACAATGTTTATGGGCCTAATCAGTTTCCTGAAAAACTGATTCCTAAGTTCATCTTGTTGGCTATGAGTGGGAAGCCGCTTCCGATCCATGGAGATGGATCTAATGTCAGGAGTTACTTGTACTGTGAAGACGTTGCTGAGGCGTTTGAGGTTGTTCTCCACAAAGGAGAAGTTGGTCACGTCTACAATATTGGAACAAAGAGAGAAAGAAGAGTGATTGATGTGGCGAGAGACATCTGCAAACTTTTCGGGAAAGATCCAGAGTCAAGCATTGAGTTTGTGGAGAATCGACCGTTTAACGATCAAAGGTACTTCCTTGATGATCAGAAGCTGAAGAATTTGGGTTGGTCAGAGCGAACCGCGTGGGAAGATGGATTGAAGAAGACAATGGAATGGTACACTCAGAATCCTGAGTGGTGGGGTGATGTTTCCGGAGCTTTGCTTCCTCATCCGAGAATGCTTATGATGCCCGGTGGAAGACTTTCTGATGGTTCTGATGAGAAGAAAGACGCAGCAAGCAACACCGTCCAGACGTTTACGGTTGTAACACCTAATAACAAGACTGGTGGTTCTTTTGAGAAATCTTCATTGAAGTTTTTGATCTATGGTAAGACTGGTTGGATTGGTGGTCTTTTAGGGAAACTATGTGAGAAGCAAGGGATTACATATGAGTATGGGAAAGGACGTTTAGAGGACAGAGCTTCTCTCTTGGCAGATATTCGTAGCATTAAACCTACGCATGTGTTTAATGCTGCTGGTTTAACTGGGAGACCCAATGTTGACTGGTGTGAGTCTCACAAACCCGAGACCATTCGTGTCAATGTCGCTGGTACTTTGACGCTGGCAGATGTTTGCAGAGAGAATGATCTCTTGATGATGAATTTCGCCACTGGCTGCATATTTGAGTATGATGCTGCACATCCCGAGGGTTCAGGTATTGGCTTCAAGGAAGAAGACAAGCCGAATTTCACTGGTTCTTTCTACTCAAAAACCAAAGCCATGGTAGTATTATATCTAACTCGTGACATTCTCAAATCCAAGAAGTGTCTTTGTTCATAATTGCTCTGTTTTTTCTCTTCTTGTCACCAGGTTGAGGAGCTTTTGAGAGAATTTGACAATGTATGTACCTTGAGAGTGCGGATGCCTATCTCTTCAGACCTAAACAACCCACGAAACTTCATTACAAAGATCTCGCGCTACAACAAAGTGGTGAACATCCCGAACAGCATGACCATACTGGACGAGCTCCTCCCAATCTCCATTGAGATGGCGAAGAGAAACCTAAGAGGGATATGGAACTTCACCAACCCAGGGGTGGTGAGCCACAACGAGATACTGGAGATGTACAAGAGTTACATCGAGCCAGGTTTTAAATGGTCCAACTTTACAGTGGAAGAACAAGCAAAGGTCATTGTTGCTCCTCGAAGCAACAATGAAATGGATGGCTCTAAACTAAGCAAGGAGTTCCCAGAGATGCTACCCATTAAAGAGGCACTGATCAAATACGTCTTTGAACCAAACAAGAGAACCTGAGCCCTCAGTGACCAACACACTCTTTGCCGCAAGTGCTTACCTATAACTCTGTTTCTCTTTTCTTTCTTGTTTTGCCTTCCCTTTCAATTTTTTTTTTTTTATATTTACTCATCGTCTTATGATCTTTGTAGGTAGTTTCACTATATTGATTCTACTAAAATATGATTTATCATTATTATTTATATAGACGAGAGTTTTTCTTTTTCTCAAACCCTAGATTTTTCCTCAGATTTATAAAAACAAAGAGTCACTTACTGGTTGTGACCATTAGGGCTTCCACCAAGGCAGGTTCAGAACACTTGAAATTGATCCTTAAGCTATAGCCTGAGAAGAGAGGCAACAACAAGTTTTTTTTTAAAACAAAGCCAAGTACCTGATGTGGATTTGGTCAATTTTTGGGGTAATAGTTTGCTTACGTGAACAGTTGAGGGCGGGAACGAGAGAGCTGGGAGCGTTTAATAGGGGAGAGAATAAGGTTTCGTAGAGTTGATTGGGGATTAGAAGTGCCACCACCACCAAATACAGGATGTCCTCCTCCTGCTCTTCTGTTTCCAAGGTCAGTTGGAATCGCGGGTGAGTCGTTGGAGATGTCGAAAGGACCCGAGTTTGAACTGTTCTGTCTTGCTGGCCATATCTCATCTTTAGGTCCTGGTGTTGCAGGAGAGTAAAACGACCGGTCTGCACCAAATAAGTCAACTTGATTTGGAGATAGTTATCCAACAATAGACTTAGAATCATAAGAAGCACTAAGCTCAAGGTACAGAAATAGTGTTGTTAATTAACCTTTGCGAGTGGGCTCTCTGTTCTCCATCATGTTAACTGGTGGGTTTGAGAAAAAGTCAGGTTCGTGGTGTCGCGGGTAGAAGTTGTTTGCTGGTTGGATGGCTGTACGTTTGACTGACTCATATTCACTTCGTAGCTGGTCATACATCTCATCAAGCTTCCTCTTCTGTCTGGTGTTTGAACACAATTAATGTAGCTTGTTATTACAGTTGAGTTTCAGATAAGGAACAGAACCAGGCAAACAAAACGTATCTTAAATTTCTGACCTTGATTTCTCGGAGAACTTCTCTTGGAGCTCTTGTTTATCCTTAGTCAAGTTTTCTACCTCTTGCTCCATCATCTGACACCTCTTGCCCATCTTCTGGTATGCTGTATGCACCTGCTCCATTTTCTCGCTAAACTTTGCTTGCATTCCCTCACATTTCTGACGACACTGCGCGACAACTCTATTCATCTTGTACTGCATCTCTAAGTCTCTTTGCGAAATGTAAAACATTACGCTTCGGTATGCACTCTTCATCACTAGGTTCAATTAAGGAAAGCAGAAGAAGGTTGTTTTACCAACTTTTACAAATTCAAAAGACACAGTTAATGGAAAAACTTATAGCACTTGAATTTAGATTTCATATATAGAGGTAAGTTTTTCAATTGACGAACATAATTGCAACTGAAAATTCTACCAAGAGTGGAAAGGACTACATTTATGAAAAGGATACGTATTTGTGGAGATATTCCAGCCATCGCCATCTGATAACAAAGGTAAGCAATGAGGAGATGTCAGGTGGGAATATTAGAAAACTGGAAAAGAAGAAAAGCTATAGCATTCCTTGCGTACTCCAGCTCAACCACTTACATTAGTCCATTCTTCATTTGGATTGGTATCCACAGGTTTCATTAGACTAGGATGGAAAACAAAGACAAACTGTCAAGTAGAAAATAGGGCGACTAGCGATAAACTGAAGCTAGGGAAGTAGCTTAGGGAACTTTTTACCTCTTGGAGAGTACTTGATCACAAATGGGACATGCCCCATCATTACTGAGAATCTTGGTGGCATCTTCAGTGCCTTCTCATGATGTTAAGGCCATCTTATTCAAGCTCACAAGTATACTATTTATCAAAACAAGGCTAAAGAACACGGACAGAGTACAAATGAAAAGTAGAAGTGTAAATTGGATACATAATAAGTGACCGCATGTGGTGGAAATGGCCCGGCCCTCTAATTCTCTCCAGCAGGCGTTACACCTCATGTCAACCTCTAATATAAGTTCTCAAGCTGCTACGCACCTGCAAATTAAATTCATATCAAACTAGATGAAGAATCATGCTCTAATTGAAACTTCCATTCTCCATTGTCCTCTCGATTTCGAGTTCCATCTTTCAATAAATCGATTTTCAGTTTATACAACTGTAGATGAAGAACTAAACTAATCGACATCACCTAAAATAGCATTCCCACTACAGATTTTGATTAACCTAAATTCGTTCTAACTGCTGAAAATTGTTAAATTGCAAACACGAATTGGTACAACAGGTTGATGGAAATACAAAGTAAGCAATAAAATCTCTCGAATTTCAGTAGTGAACAGTTTATAGTCATCGGAGAGGTACAAAGTCACGGTCACTGTGATAAATCGTTAGTGATCAAGAGTTCAGGAAGACGCAAAACCGATTTTCAGGACGCAAACCCTAGAAATTCTACATAAACTGCACAGACTCCAGAGATCGGCAAAACATCGCGAAGTAGAACTGATGATATGCAAACTGTTCGTCTGCACATGGTCCCGAAATTAGGGTTTCTACATCACATCGATCAACTCAACGTAACAGTTAGATGCCGATTAATCCAAGTAAATTTTCAAAAAAAACGGAGACAAATAGGTTTACTAATCTCTGTAATTTGAGATTGACGCAAAACCTTGGAAAATGGAAACAATCTTAGGTCTCCAGAAACGAAATTAAAGCAGGAATACGAAGATCTAAGAAGGTAATTGAAGAAGCTTACCTGCGATTTTGAGAAAAAAAGAGAGAGAACGCGTCGCAGAGAGCGAGGAAGAACAACAAGCGGCGTTTAAGCTAACCGATCTGACGGAATCTGAAGAAGACCACCGGAGGAGGATCTCAGAAATCAAGAATCGAAGAAGAAGCAGATTCGAATTCGAGAGAAAACACACGAATTACAAGGATCGTTACCTCTCGCTGATTTTAATGTCGGCGCGATAAACGAAGATTTGAAATTTCCTGAAATAATGAGAAGCGGAAAACTGAGTTTAGCGTTTAGCGCCAGGGAGCAATATATATCCGTCAATAACTAAAAATAATTAAAAAATGGAGTCGTTATGTAGATGATTAAACGACGTCGCTCGTGTGTTCAAGGTTATGCATATGACTAAACGACGTCGTTCTGTTCATTGTTATTTTTTTTTTTTTTTTTTTTTTTTTTTTTNTTTTTTTTTTTTTTTTTTTTTTTTTTTCGTTCATTGTTATTCTTGAACAGACAGACACAACACAGCTTGTAATATTCAAATGCTCTAAGCTTTTATTTCATGATCACTATAAGCACTCACAACAGACATACACAAAAACAGATTCCGGCTTCACATTGCAAAGATGAAGAATCCTCAAGCTCTCAAATCAATAAAGAGAGATGGAGAAGCAAGAAGAAGAAAATCTCTCACTCTCTTTCACTCTCTACAAATACAAACAATACAAAAACTCAAAATTTTCAATCTTCAAGCATTTCGTTGTTGGTTGTTCCAGCTAGGAGGAACGCGATCAGAAGTGATCGGAGTAGGAGGAGGAGGAATGCTTTTGATGTTGATGTTAAGAGGATACAACCGATATTCGATATCTAATTCTCTGCAAGATCTACCAATCTCTTCAAGTAATTGACTTCTCCTCACAAATCTCTCTCCCATGTCTTGATGATTCATCTTATGTGTTGGCCACATCGCGATCTTCACACTGTTCAATCCACACATATCTCTAAACACAATCATCGGCGACGGATGCCAATGATCCTTCTTGTTATCTACATAGCTGCATAAAACAAAAACCATACAATATGATTCATATTAGGCTATATTTTTTTCAAAGTTCAGGATTTATTAGAGTTTAGGGTTTAGCTTCTAACCTGAGTATCCTCTGTTTCAAGGCGGTTATCTTTTCGGGTGGAGTTGCTATATGGACAAAGAACTCAATGGTATCTTGCATATCGGGACTGCGGTAATAGTTAGCAATTGGTTTTGTGCCGAGAAGACTGTTCGGATATACAATCTTCTGATTATCAAACCGAAGAAAGACGGTAGTTAAAATGTTCATCTCTTCCACAACCATCTATACATACAAAAAAACAGAGGATTAGTTCTTTACGTAAGTTTGAGTTATGTAAATGCAGAAACAGAGAGTTTCAAGGAACAAACCTGGACACCGTCTATTTCACACCTGTCACCGACATCAAATGGATGCATAACGAAGACGAAGATGACAGCTTCAAAGATGGTTTTGCATGAATTTCCAAACACAAAGACTACAAGAAGAAGCTGAGAACTTATGACAAACAAGAACTTCGTTGTAGCGATTCCGAGGATAAGAAGCCAGATGATTATGAGCACAATGCTGACCAACACATCGACGATTCGATGAAGCCTGTTCACTGCTGTTTTTGTATCGTTTAAAGTTAAAGCCAGTGCTCTTCGCTCTCTAAAGGCATTAACCTAGAGAAAGATTCAAGAATTTAGAATCAGTTTCATACAAATGAAGCCGTTTGATATATCAATTTAAAACAAACACTTACCACCCAATTCTTCAGACAAGATTTGCTGATTTTGTGGCTCTCAGAAGCTCCTTCAAAGAGACCCATTGCTCTTTCAGACTCCTCTTCAGTTAGAAAACGCATAAAGTCTTCGATATATATGTACCTAAGACCCCAAAAAATCCTCTGTTTTTATCTTGATCTTAAGAAACATCATATCAAAGTTGTTCATAAGGTCATAATATATATATACCTGGATCCAGGCTCAGCAACATTCTGAAAAATCTTTCTCGCTGCAAGTTTTGCTTCAAATTCACTTCGTATCTGTGTGGCTTTGTCATCTTCGTGAGTCGTGGTGTCTTGTATCTGTTCGTCCAACGTAGAAAGAGTTCCTTTTCTTATTACATTCATCAGTCTCTTCATTTTCCAAGCCGATACGTTTTTAGTGTTCATTCTCTGTAAATGATCGATCCTTATCCCTTCGCTTTCTCCTTCTTTCTTAGAACCAGACCGCGAAAGCACCGCACTTTTCCCAATTTTGGTCGGACTCTTCTGCAGCCTTCCACTTCCAATGGTCACTTGTGGCGAAGGAGAAACCGCCACTGGACCTGGAGGAGATAGCTTAGCTCCAGCCATCTCTAAGGTCTTTACATCGTTCGCTACTTTCTCCTCTTCTATATGAATCTCAATTCCAGGAGGTCCCGAGAGAGTCTCAATCACGTATTGAGTAAACAACGATTCTTGAATCCGATCGAAGTAAGTACTCATATGGAAAGAGGAAGCAAGAACTTTAACCAGTAAGGTTTTTATGAGCCAGATGATAACACCAACGAGTAAGCAGACCAACACTTTAGTCACGTACTTAAGCACTGTGCTTCGAGTTTCTCTTTCGACTTTCTTGTCGAACAAGAAATGCCATGCGATCAACACAAGCCCTAGCCAGAGACAGTTCTGTACCGCCTTTCGAATCCCATAGACGAAATACAAAACCCTCTTTCTCAAAAGGAAGTTGCTTTCGACGAAGTAGACAAAAAGCTTCACTATCCAACTCGAAACTAATCTCCCACATATCAACACAAGAACCATCACTTCCCATTTCCACAAAGCTAGGTTCCACAGTTTCTTGCCACGCAAGAAAGGTATTACGAGGCTACAAATCAAACCGGCGATGATCAGAATCAGAAAAACCCATTCCATAATAACCCAAAGACAAAGTTTATCCTTCTTGAAACCTTCCGGAAAATCCTCCTCCGAAAAGGGATCGTCCTCTTCTTCCAAATCCATGGCTCCTCCTTGGATTGGAGTTCCCGGTTTAGTGCTTTTCCCCGTAAACCCGGATTTCAAATTCCCGGATCTTGGAGTCCGACCCGAAACCATCTCTGGATACCCCGGAGTTGGAGGATCCATCAATCTAGATCTAGTCTTTGTCTTCATCAAAGTCTTAGTCCTCAACGATCTATTTGAGCTACACTTAACAACCTCTGATTCATCTACTCTGTTTTCTTCTTCGCCGCTACTATCACTATCTTTAACAGACGGAGAAAGCGTGACTCTGTTATGCCTCCGTCTAATCGCATCGACAGTTTCGTTACGGTGACTCGCCGTCGCCGTCGCCGTTACCGGTGAAGCAGAACCGGATACTGATGACGGTGGAATCGTGTTGCTTTGAAGCTCCGGCATGTTAGGTTCCATGTCGAGAGAGATTTCATCACCGGAAGCTTTTTGTTTGTTGAGAAACTGATTAATGAGCTTTGACGGTGGATCTGGCTCCTCCGACTTCTCGTTTCTCCGCCGCATGAAATCAAAACTTCCGTCGTCTTCAACACCGGATTTACCGTTCTTATCTTTCTGGTCACCGTGCCAAAAATTATAACTTGATTCTCTCCAAAACTTTCCTCCATCGCCATTGCTGCTTGACTCATTGTCTTCACCGTCGATCTTGACAACGAAATCTCGCCGATTATCAGTCGAATCAACGGCCATGATTGAGAAAATGAAACCTTTTGGCAGCGATTTTATTGGGTTTTGCACTTTCTAGTAAAAAGGTTTGGGTTTTTACTTTCTGCAAGTAAAAGGTTTAGTTTTTTAGACGAGGAAAAAGTTTGGTTTTTTTTTTTAAGAGAGAAGAAGAAAAGTTGATTCTTGATTTCAGCATGTAATGGGGTCGATGTTTAAATCCTTAATTAGGTTTTTGATAATGTTTAACCATGTGATATGTGATGATCTTGCTGGTGCTAAAAGACAAAGAATAAACCTAGATAAGAAAAAAAGGTAGTATTTTTAAAATTTTGTACAAGCATGTAGTCATGGACCAGGTGATAATTTCGTTTTCTTACTTTTTCGGCTTCTGAATCATTTTAAAACATTTCACTAATACCAACTCATTTTTCTAATACCTATACAGAGACTCGTGTCTTGCTCTCGCTAATCAAAGTGTAAGAAAAATGCACTATTAAAAGTCAAAAGTACACAATTTTAAAAAGAAAATTGTAAGCACACACTGCTCAAGAAAAATGGAGACCATGTTCAATTGTTCAGAAACGAAGCAGTTGAAGAAGTGATAATAAATTATCGGGTTTGTGACGTGGTGAGATCTAATAGCATGATCAATTGAGAAACTTAGAAAAAAAGATCTTAGTTATTTTTTAATTATAAATTTAGAGTTAAAGAATTT
>OVAY01001526.1:0-28242 GCA_900406395.1 Kernera saxatilis | reverse complement strand
TAAAATTTCACGGTCCCGACATTATTAATTTATAGAGGTTTTACTGTAGTTCTTCATTGACCAATAGAATTGTTATTTAGTAATGATTTTTCCACCTACATACATTTATTATTATTTGACAAATATGAAATATCAATATAAATCTCATTCCTCCTTAGCAAAAAAAAGTACATCTTTATCCCTTTATCAAAAAATAAATAAATATATATATATATATCTTTATCAGAGACTGTTTTTTTCATGATGTTCTCTTGAATTTTAGAAATGTAGGAATCGAATATAAACAAAAGAAATCATTTTTTGTGTTTGTACGGTTTTGTAGCAAAATTCTAATTTATTCCCGGCTATGGTCCGGTTTAATTAAGTTTTCAGTTAATTCAGTTTGAGTTTTAAGAGTTCTTGTTGTTGTGTAGAGTAAGGAATAAGACAAAGAATGATCTTCACTTCTTCACTAAAACTGTTCTCTTCTCACATACTCAAAACGCATATAAACATATACACATATCAAGAAGGAAGATGAAAATCAAAACGAACAAGAAGATAATGAGTGTGTTATCTTCTAGCTTTCTAACGTCCGTTATTCTTCGGTTTAGAGGAGAAGAAACGGCCTAATCCGCGCATATGCTTCTCATTATCTTCTTTAGAAGATGATGAAACCGAGCTAGACTTGATGATCGCGTGGACCGTTGGATTCACTGTGTGTCTAAATGAATGAGATGGTTGAGTGATATGAAGATCATCTAGTGCAGAGTTTGGTGTTGCTTCTGAGGTTTTGTGATGTTGAAGCTTCTTCTCAGGGGATTGAGATTTGGGAATGTGGTTGTTCTGAGGCTGCAAGGATTGTAACTGTTGGCTTAGTAAGTGAATTGTTTCTTGGCAAGCTGCAAGCTTTTCTGTTGCAGATGCTATGTCTTTCTCCTGGAAACAAGAATTTTGTTCAGAGGCTTATTGCTAATTGCATTAGAATAGTAGATGACGCAAAACAGCTAATCTTATCAAGAATAAGAAGTGTACCTGATTAGGTTGGTGTTTGGATGATGAACACTTTCTGCAAGTCTCATTCCTTCAGTATAAGTCAAAATTAGCAAAACGAAACTCTATATAATGGAAAATCGTACGACTTCTTGGTTGTTTGGTCAAGTATACCTTTGCATTTTTTCTTGAAGGTCTCTGTATTTAGATAGAGTCTCCTCGTGGCCACGCTTTTCTGTGGAGAAAGCCATTTCAAGTCTCTCTGTTCCTTCTTCCAAACTTTTCACTTTAGCTTCGAGATCTGTGGCGCGGAGTTCAAGCGATTTGTATGACTCAGTCACGCATTTAAGCTGAGTTTCTGCCAAGCTTTGGAGATCCCCTGAAGAACTGAGCTTTGATTTCAACTCTGATATGAGCTGCTCTTTTTCTTCCAACCCTGCCTTTGCATTTTCAAGATTCTGCAAGCATCTTGATAATTCTAATGCAATCTTCTCTTTCTCCAACTTCAGCTGTTCCAACTCTTTCAACAAGCTTTTACATGATAAATCATCCAACTCATGACCTTTGATCAAATTATCTATACGGTGATCCTCTGTCTTACCAAACGTGTCTCCCAGTGGATGTGAATCCGGCTCTTCAATCTCTTTTTCTAGCACTGTAACCTTGTTGCTGCTCTCTGCAACAGAGGTCTCATTACTATGGTGCTTGAGACCCAAAGCACCATTGTTCAGATTACTTGCTAGGATCGAAATGCGAGATAGTTCTAGGATAAGGTCAGAAAGGCTTGATTCACCGGTTGAATATTTACTAACTGATAAAGAGAAATCCTCCAAGCTCTCACTGAGTCCATTCCCATGCATCTCCTCAGGTTGTGTTGCTTCCTCTGTAGTTGACTTTATAAAGTGGTGAATATTGGAAACAGCTGCTTCCAAATCTTGATTCGTGGTGTTCCTTTGCACATTTTCACTGTTTTCGGTCTCCTCAGATGACAAAACATGTTTCTCTAGAGTTTCATCAGAAACTTCAAACAGAGGACTTGAGGCTGGTTTCGGCGATGATCTTTGCATCTCTTGGATCGAAAGTCTTGCGGCTTCAACGATTTTCTCAATGCTAATGCCCTCTTGAGATTCAAATATCCTGTTGATTCTTGAGCGGAGCACCTTTAACAGCTGATCAGTTATTGTTGTATCCTCATCTTGCTCACTGGACTTACTAGCGGATTGTTTGTCTGCAAATTTACTACAGCAAACGCTGTTGGAAGATTTTGTAGCCGAGTTAGCTCCATCTGGATCATTGGCTGCTAACTTTTCAATCTCCAGGAAGTCATCCATTAACTCCAGTTTATTAGAACTCCTAGGCTTTGAGGAACCTTCAACACTTACTTTTCTTACTTTATGAGAATCTGTTGAGGTTGCTGGGCCACATTCAGAAGAACTTCCTTCTTCATCAAATCCATCTTCGGATACAGAGGTGACACTAGGCGGATAGTTATGATCATGACCACTGGATGGACTTTCAGAAAGATTTCTGTTATTTGATTTCGGAGCATTCTTGTCACTGTTAAACATATGCAACTGCCCTTCAAGAATCTTAAGCTTTCCAAGAGTCTTAGCGCATACGTTTCTCGAAACCTGCAAATCATTGTTACGGGCAGCGAGAAGCTCTTTAAGTGTCTGAATCTCCTCCTCCATTTCCAATGTACGTCTTGTGAGATGTACATTCTCTCTTTTGCACTCTTCCCACTTATGATCAGCAGAAATCTCTTTTGCATTTTGACCTGAATTTGGGGCTGTGCTTCTCTGTGCTCGAGGGTCTGTGAACTCATGCCCTAAGCTTTCAACTTCTAGCTTCATCTGAGCCATAGCAGCAGGACCGGGAAGCTTCTTCCGCAGAAGCCCTCTTAGCCTCTGGCACTCTGCTTCAAGTTTAGCAATCTTTTTCACTCCTTCCAGATGCTGTTTGTTTGCGATTTCCGCTGACTTCAAACTCATGTTTTTCTCTTCGTTGCGGATTTCTACTTCTTTTGAAGCCACGTGAACATCATACTTCAACGAATTAATGTCCTTCTCAGCCAACTGAATATTAGTCTTCAGCTTTTCAACATCAGCTTCAGCTTTAGACCTTTCCTCGCTGATCCTTATTATCATCTCTGATCGCTCTTGCAACGATCTAGTGAGTGCTGCATTGTCAGAAGCTGCCCGGTGAAGTCCTTGGTTCAATTCATCGATTTTTCCTTGAAGCTCGGCTTTGATCCTGTCCCAGTGAGTGGTTTTGGCCAAAATCACATCTTGCAGCTTCTGGTCACTCTCATCTTTCACAATCCTTATCTGCCTCGTGCACTCTTTCAGCGCATCATCCAAATGCGATGCTCGATCCTCTGCAGTGAGCTTTAAGAGTGTAACAGATTCGAGTTGACGTTTGAGTGCCAAAGTTTCTGCATCAGCCTTCTCCCATCCTAAAATAAACAAAGAGTAGTCATTTCAAAGCAGTTCACATTTTCATACAAAACAGAGGAATGCTTAAGATAACATTTCAGGATTTATCGAGGTTTTCAAGCTCACATACCCTTATCAGTAATAAAGGAAACAGAACAGTGATTTTGTCGCGGTTTACTTACCTGAAACAGCTTCTTCGGCGACTTTGGCATGTTGAAGAATCAAACTTTCTTTAGTCTTTAATTCTGTGTATGCAATAGTGAGTTTTTCTTTAAGATCCTTAACTTCACCTTCAAACAATTTGACCTGATCCTCCATTCTACTCATATGCGTGTACGAATCCATAGTTATCTGAACATAGTTTGTGTTTTTACACTTCTCCTGCTACAAATCAAACAGAAAAGACTTCAACAAAGATTTACATCTCACACAAAAGCTGACACTTTAGCTGTAAAACCATTTCTTAATCTCATAAAGAACAGAGAGCTGTGGTCTAAATTAAAGCACCTGATTCTCCAGAGATGCCAAGTAGGACAAAGAACAAACACCAGTTGACTCATTTCCAACCACTGGTTTCTCGGTCGTGGCTTTGTCCGAAGACTTTCTCTTCCATGGCCAACCTCGACCGTCCATTTTTTTTTTGCTGCTTCTCAAGATTACTCTGCACATCCGTTCGAAGAAAAAAAGCAAGAAATTAAGCTTAATAAAAAGCAAAAGAAACTGATAGTTTTGTTCCGACATGGAAAAAGTTTTGAAAGTTGAACTAACATCCAAAAAAGGAAACAAAAATCTTCAACGATTCCGTAAATGTTGCTTTCAAATTATACAACAAATCCCGCAATATTTATGCCTATACTCTATACATAACTCAACAGTGACCGTTTTGTTTTCTTGCTTTTATTTTTCTTTTTCTACAATGAATAACAATAATGATTTATTTCCCAATATGGACCAAATTCACCCACCAGATTTTTTTTTTTTTTTTTAATTTCAATTGCAAATAAGAGAGAACGAGAGATATGCTTATGAAAATTCGAAATCAATTTAAAATTTACCCCAATGGGCACGAGTTCTTCACATAAACTTGATCATCATCAGCTACACTATCTCACTTAGAACACAAAAACAATTAAAAAAAAAAATCAAAACAACACCACAATCCATAACTTCGCTTGAAGAATTTCAATCTCTATCCGAAGAAATACACTACAATCATTTCAAGCTTAGCTAAAAATCGGAAAGAAGCATACCGAGACAAATGATTCCACACACACACACACACACTTCAGAGCGCGCGAAGATCGAAGAACATTCGTCAAGCTACAGAGAGAGAGAGAGAGAGAGAGAGAAAGAAAGAAGAAGAAGAAAGTGGGAGGAGCGTGTCTGTGCCAGAGAAGAAGGAGCGGGTGGATGATTTTTATGCTGTCGCTTTTTTTCAACTTTGACGCTCCACAAACAGACAACTTCTCTATTTCAAATGTTTTTTTTTTTTGTTTTTTTTTTCCATTTTCTATGTAACTACAGTAATATTCGCCATTTATGTTTTTTTTCGAAATGAAAGAATAAAACGGAATACGAGGAGACAGTTCTATGGTGCGGGCGGGTGCATTAAAAAAACTCGTGGATTTGACTGATCCAGTGATTTAAAATCTTCGATTTTCGCGGGTTTTTAGTCTGGGCTTTGAATGGGTTTACATAAGGCCCATTTATAGTTAATCCATCTTAGCCCACTAGGGTTTTGAGAGACTCATATAAACCTGATTTTTCTCGTCTACAAAAGCTTTAACCCTAGTTCCTGGCTCTCGCCGTAAACTGAAGAAGACGAAGGAGAATCATACTCCATGGGTCGTGTCATCAGAGCTCAACGTAAGGGAGCGGGCTCCGTCTTCAAGTCCCACACTCACCACCGTAAGGGTCCGGCCAAATTCAGGAGCCTCGATTTCGGCGAGAGAAATGGATATCTCAAGGGTGTTGTGACGGAGATCATCCACGATCCAGGGCGTGGAGCTCCCTTGGCTCGCGTCGCCTTCCGTCATCCTTTCCGTTACAAGAAGCAGAAGGAGCTCTTCGTCGCCGCCGAAGGTATGTACACTGGTCAGTTTCTTTACTGCGGTAAGAGAGCCACTCTCGTCGTCGGAAATGTTCTTCCGCTCAGATCTATCCCCGAAGGAGCTGTTGTCTGCAACGTCGAGCACCATGTTGGTGATCGTGGTGTTTTCGCTAGGGCATCTGGTGATTACGCCATTGTTATCGCTCACAACCCTGATAACGACACCAGCAGGTTTGTTTCTCTTGTGGCGATATTCAATGGTTTTAATATTCCTCATGGATCATTTAGATGATTGCGTTAGAAATGCTTATCTTCTTAGAATTTATTGGTGCAAATATTTTGTTCTTCACGCCAAGTTTCAATATTTCGCTGGTGATTGGATTCATAGAACTGTATACCTCTATATTAGCTCTGGTGAATTGTTTTGTGATTATTGTTTCTAGTATACCTCATGAATCATTTGGCTGATTCGTTGGAATGGAATTAGAAATCTTTATAGAAAAGATTGCTCATCATTTGCATGTGTTCGTCACTCCAAGATTCTACTTGTCCTGGTTACAATAAGTTGAAGCAATGGTACTACCAAATTGCTTTTGAGAAGTATTTGCAAGCGTTTTCTTCTTCAACCATTGTATAATAAAAGCTTAATAGCTCTTTATTTCTCCTGAAAGCGTTGTACTCACAGTTACAAATTTGCACATGAATTTGGCAGGATCAAGTTGCCATCTGGTTCAAAGAAGATTGTCCCAAGTGGATGCAGGGCCATGATTGGTCAAGTTGCAGGTGGTGGAAGAACAGAGAAACCTATGCTCAAGGCTGGTAACGCATACCACAAGTACCGCGTGAAGAGAAACTGCTGGCCTAAGGTTCGTGGTGTGGCTATGAACCCAGTCGAGCATCCTCACGGAGGAGGTAACCATCAACACATTGGTCATGCCAGTACTGTTCGTCGTGATGCACCACCTGGACAAAAGGTTGGTCTTATTGCTGCAAGGAGGACTGGTCGTCTCAGAGGTCAAGCTGCTGCTCTTGCTGCCAAGCAAGACTAAGGAGAGGAGGCTTCAAGATGAAATTGCTCACTTTTGTTGGATTTTTGTCGAGATTTTATTTTGAAACCTTAAGATTTACTATAATGTTCTTTGCGACCTTTCTCCATCAAGTAGAATCTATGTGTTCAGGGTTGAACCTTAACATTATTATGCATTTGAAATTTTTGTTATCGGTTATGATTTATGTTTTGTTTTCCAATGGTTGAAATAGGTATGTCATTTGGATCTTTTTTTACTGTAACATAGATTTGCAGACTAAATCAGTTCCGAAATACTATATTGAATAGGAGGAAAGAAACCAATTTAGTTATGGGAAAGTAACAACTAGCATGATTGTCAAATTCAATTAAATGCCTGGTTCTCTTCATCGTGATAATGAAGCATCTCGTCTCGTTCCACATCATCTCTAGTAGCATGTCTTCCATATTCTCAATCTCATCTATGTCCAGAGTGTTGGGGATACGCGCAGGCAAGCCGGGTTTAGAGTCGAACAGTCCTGCCATGTAGGGATGTAAGAATGCTTCGATGACCGTTATTCTCTTGGTTGGGTTGAACACAGAGCCGGCCCTGAGATAATAGGGGCTAAAGCAAAACAAAAAACATTTTGGGTTTTTCTTTAATGTTTAAAATTTTGGGGGCCAATTAGTATACATATAAAAAATTTGGGGGCTAATTTGTAATAAATTTCTTTACTGAATTTTTAAAAAAAAAATGGGGCCAAAGCAAATGTTTCTTGTTGCTCTGCCAGGGCCGGCCCTGGTTGAACACTAGCATCCTCTATGGCAAGTCTGAAGTCTGGCTAGTGGTGCTCGCATCTCTTGGGAAGCAGTGTGTAAACCGAAAGATGAAGGCGGCTTGGGTCTGAAAAACATGGCTGAGGCGAATTCCATCAGTATATTGAAAACTTGTGTGGATGTTCTTTTTCAGGGCTGAATCAATATGAACGGAAAAAAAAAAAATGATAATCGATCTGTTAGAGAAAGGCTAACGCTTTTAAATTAAAAAAAAAACGTTCGAGGTGGAACCTGAAACTTAAAAAATTAAAATAAATACACTCGACTTATTTCAAGAACCGAAAAATCCATTCGGATTTACGATTTTAAACTCGGTTCGATTACGGTTTTTTCTCCCACCCTACCCCTAGTTACATAGATTCCACAATTCGTCACCGTACAACTCCCATCTAGAAGCTTCTCCTCCTTGTTGGCAGGAAAGAATTCAAATACAACAAGATCAGCGAATATGTCTGGGTCCTTTCCTTTAGCAGAAAACGGATGCAAATTGAGATCACAGAAGACAAACAAATGATCCTTTTGAAGCTTTCGAAGACCTTCCCCCGGAGTCCAACAATGAAAAGTTTTATCTAGCCTACGAGAGACGCCTTCATTGTCTTTCCATCTGCGAACACACCTAACATCAAAACCAACAGCCTCATCGTAATCCTCCGAAAATGCAACTTCAAAAAATATAACAAAGCCCAGGAGCGAGCTTCTCGAAGAAGGACCCAGTCGTATCATCACAGAAGATCCTGGTTTCAGATCAAGTGCAAATTTTTTATCTGCGAGTGAAGGCACACATAAGCTGAAAGCCAGAGATTCGTTGATTTCCTGATCCTGCAAGCAAAAATGAATCAGATATGGCAAGTCGTGCGAGAAACCGAGAGGGAGAGAAAGAGAGCGTTACCTGCTTATACGCTCTCGCTATGGCTTCTACGTCAGCCAGAGCGTTCGCTAAAAATTTTATGACCATTCGTGCAGAAAGAGCAAAACAATCACTGAATGTGTAATACCTAGGAAGCTGTTCGAAACCAAAAGGGATTGCTTTGAGTGACACACAGCCATGTGCATTTAAGACTTCTAGACTTTGGGGAAGCTGTGGAAGTTCTTTTATGGCAGTGCCAGCAAGATATAACTCTTTAAGGTTTCGGGGGAAACCCTGAATATCCTTTAGCTGTGAGCATCCAGACAAATGAAGAACTTTAAGAGATTCTAAATCAATCATGTCAGGCAGACTTCGCAGATGAGTACAATCTTTCATGTTCAGGCGAACAAGTTTGCCAAGATGTTGATTAGATGAGACGACTTTGACCAGGCTTGTTAATCGCTCAACGTTCAAAGCATCTGAAACACCTGAGAATTCTGTTAGAAGATTGGACAGCTCTCGGTTCAACTTAGCTTGTTGGGAGAGGGTCACAATGGATATTGGTAATTCTCTTATCCCAGTTCCCTGGAGATGTAGTTCCTTAATATTTGGTGAAACCTCTGGGAAACTTTTGATCTCTCTGCAACCTGAGAGGTTTATAACTCGGAGATGTTGTAATTGACACATGGCTGGAAAACTCTGCAATTTTGTGCAGCCTTGGAGATCAATTAGCTCGACATTTTGAGCTTTACAAATATCTTCAATTTCACTTAGCTGCTGAGAGTGACAAAGCCGAATAATCTTCAGCATCCCGAGGTTCTGAACAGAACAAATAAGTTGGAAAAGAAATATAATATAAGACTTTGAAAAAGGTATAAGACACCGGATGAGTTTCCTTACCTTGGTTCCTACCCAAAGTTTCTGAAGCTGACTGTAACACATATTGAGTTCAACTAGGTGGCATGGGTCAAAGTCTTGTGGCAAGGATTGCAAAGGATAGTTGTCCCAGTGGAGGAGTCTTAGCTCATAAGGCAGAGACTCAAGTCCTCTTGGAAGGCGGAGTCCGTACTGGTTTTCATGATTGGAACAGTAAATCTTCAGGAATCTAAGGTTAAGCATATTCTCAAAAGCAGTGGGCTTCACATCAAAGAGTAAACTCGATGTGTCCAGAAATATGCCTTCGATGTCTTCAGTGCCCTGAAATATAAGGTAAGTAGATAAATCAAGAAGTTCTTTCATCTCCAAAAGTAATTTAAGTTTTGTACAGTGTCAGAATATGTCAGACCAAAGCACGTTTACAGGTTGCTTTGGGATATCCATTTGCTTCGAGTTTGTCATCTTCAAGTAGAAATTTGATGGTCCAAGTTTCCCACAGTCTGCAACGCCTCTCTATCTGTACTGTTTCTCCGTTGATTATTTCTCGGCCAAAGTCTTGAATTATTCTACGCATTTTCACTCTGTTTTCTGAAATAGTCACCAGACACTTCTCCACTAGAACATCAATCCCAACATGTGGAAAAAACCACACCCTTCAAGCAGTCGCATCACATATTCAATATTTTCCCCCTTGAAGAAACAAGCTATGTCCAGAAAAATGTTCTTCTCGTTGTCATCAAGTGTTTCGTAGCTGCTCTTGAGTAAATCATGAATCTTATAGGGAGTACGTAGCTTGAGTTTGAGGAATGTAGTCTCCATTTCTGACAGTTTCTTTCCCTTAAGCTCTCTGCCGTAAAATCTGAGAGCTAATGGATTTCCATTAGCATAGTCAATCACTTCCATTGCTAGTTCCAGAAGATTGTGTTCTCTTATATCTTTTCCAAATGCACACTGAGAGAATAGCTGCAGAGCATCATTCTCATTTAAGCTTTGAACCTCATACACATGATCGATCTGACAGTGCCGAAACACTTGTTTATCTCTGGAGGTTATGATGATTAGGCTTCCTGGACCAAACCAGTGAAACCCTCCGAGAAGACTCAGCAACGAAAGGATTTTGCACATCATCAAGAACAACAAGAGTTCTCTTCTTGCTTAATTTGTCCCCGGGAAGGCTAGGTCTTGTAATGCTACTGCATACACGAGGCAATTCCTTCAAAATTTTCCCAAAATGCTCCTCCAACAAACAGTGAAGTCCCTTCTCATGGAAAGCTTTGTCAAAGTGTTTGATGAAACAAGAAGCTTCATAGCCTCCAGAGATTTGGTCAAAAGCTGCTTTTGCAAGTGTCGTCTTGCCTATGCCAGGCATACCCCAAATTCCTATGCGACGGATACCCCATGGTTGCTTGCAAAGAAACTGTTCTATCTCCCGCAGCCTCGAGTTGATTCCAATTTGTTGGGCGGGAAAGAGTTTTTCATACACATCTTTGACAATCTCTTCCACAAGTTCCCGCTCACTGCAGTGCTCCCTGTTTGCATAAATATAAAAATCATTAATGAATACTGAAGAGAATGTTTTGGATAAATTGCGTCACATTTTGTGAACCGTATTGTTCATTCTATCATAATAACACTTTTAGTTCCATATAAAACCTTTGATTTGTTCAATTTTTCTTTGTATTGTTAGATTTTATTAGTGGAAAGTGAAGTAGAGAGTTATATTCTTCGAAAAATGCAAGAGACATATTGAGCTATACAGTTACCTAGACTGGTGGCCGGGTAGTTCTCTCAGTTCTTGGAGTGCGCTACTCCATTCTCTTATCCGATCTGCTGACTCCTGCTTCTGCACCACCACGTCTGATGGACTAATGCCATAGAACACTGGAACAACCAGCTGGCCTGTTTTCCTCTGGCACTGAAAAACCCTCACAAGCTTGTCTAGGCATGAGGTGGAGGAGAAGCAGCCCTTGGAGAAAATCACCACGGAAGCGCTAACTCTCTCTATTACATCGAGATTCTCCTTGCAATTTACAAATGCATCAATGCATTTCCGACGAAAATCCATGGAGAGGTGGCTGGCGAAGGAGTATTGTAATCTATCTTCGCAGTAGATGTAGACAGTGTCTTTAAAATCTCTTTCACTTGTGGATAAATCTTCCTACAGAAGGACCCAAAGAAGTGAGTGTTAGATGGTTAGTTATCAAATGAATTCAAATATGCGGAGATCAAGGCAATGGCAATGAAGGAAAATGTCTCGGATCCCACATGCCTGTAGATCTTCGTTTGTGACGGTTAGCTCTTGCCTCAATTCCGAGAAATCCTTTCCAAGATACTCTTCCATCCACTCATTCAATTCACCATCGCGTAAACAGGACATATGATGATGAGATAATACTTTATCATCAGAGGAATCGTAAGTGAACTTTATAATGCTCCCTATTTGCCCGTCCACGCTAGTCCTTAACCTTGGTAGTGCCTCTTTCCACTCCAGCTTTGACACTCCCCGAAGATAGGAGCCCATAACCATTAGTCCCAAAGGGAGTCCACGGGCAAGTTCTGTAACTTCCCAAGCAAGATTCTCGAAACCATCATATGGAGACTTTTGACCAAAAGCATACATGCAGAAGATTTGAAGAGCTTCATCAGGCGGTGGAAAGCCCACCTCGTAAATATGGTTAATCCCATATGAATTCAAAAGCTTTTTATCTTGGGTTGTGATAATAATCCGACTTCCAGGACCGAACCACCGAGTTTCTTTCGCTAAGGCATCTAATTGTCCTAAGCTATCCACGTCATCAAGAATGACTAACACTTTTTTGTGTTTCAACCTATCTTGTGCAACTCCTAAATGAGGAATCCTGATATCCTTCTGGTTGATTATCTGGGACAAGAAGTCTGTCTGTAATTGCAGTTTCGCACTGTACTCATCGGAACAAGGCCTTGGATAACGTCCTTTGACATCCTCCATGACGAGACTGAGTTGGAACTGATGAGAATATTTGTCAAATAGATATCTGGCGATGGTGGTCTTACCAATCCCAGAAGGACCCCAAATCCCAATCATCTTTACTTCATCTGAGTCCAGGCACAACATCGGTCCCACCTTTTCCATATGAGCTTCCATCCCAACTAAGCCTTCACTTGATCGAGTGGTATTATACAATAAGTTCGACGTATCAGTGGCTATCTTTTCGATCATAGCCGCTTCACTATCCCTAAGAAATGGAGAAGATCAAAACATAGTAAATATAGTAATGAATAATTCACAAACACATTTAAAAGAATGTGAATAATGTTCTACTTGTCCGAAAAATTCAGAGCATGCAAGTGTTAATCAAAAAGACTAACCAGTTATCAAAATGGTAACCAGAGACTGTGGCCACTTTTTCCAAAGCTTGACTCCATCTACTAATGTCCTCCTTTGTTTTACCAGCACATGTTTTTCTGAAGATTTTCCCAAAATCTCCGGTCTGCTTCTCAACATCACTTGGATCCAATTTATAGCAGACGGGCACCACTACTTGACCCGTCTCTTCCTTGCACTTCATTATCTCCACCAGCTCGTTGAGGCACCACGACGAGGAAGCGTAGTTTCTTGAGAGCATGACAATCACGACTCTCGATGTTCTGATCGCTTGTATGATCTCAATGCCGATCGAATAGCCCCTCGTGATTTCACTATCAATGAATGGGTGGATTCCCTTGCTTCTGAACTCCTTCAGAATGTGACTGAGAAAGGATCTGCGTATATCTTCTCCGTGGAAGCTCGGGTAGACATCGTGTTGCCAATTAGGAGACGAAGAGGATGTAGGAGATGAAGAAGAAGCCAAAATTTCGCGGTTCATCTTTACTTCATCTGAGTCCAGGCACAATATCGGTTCCATCTTTTCCATATGAGCTTCCATCCCAACTAAGCCTTCACTTGATCGAGTGGTATTATACAATAAGTTCGACATATCAGTGGCTATCTTTTCGATCATAGCCGCTTCACTATCCCTAAGAAATGGGGAGGATCAAAACATAGTAAATATAGTCATGAATAATTCACATACACATTTAAATGAATGTGAATAATCTTCCATTTGTCCAAAAAGTTAAGAGCATGCAAGTGTTAATCAAAAGGACTAACCACTTGAAAGAATGGTAACCAGCGATTGTGGCCAGTTTTGCCAAAGCTCGACTCCATCTACTAATGTCCTCCTTTGTTTTACCAGCACAATGTTTTCTGAAGCCTGCCCCAAAATCTCCTGTCTGCCTCCTTACATCAGTTGGATCCACTTCATAGAAGACGGTCACCACTACTTGACCCAACTCTTCCTTGCACTTCATTATCTCCACCAGCTCGTCGAGGCACCACGACGAGGAAGCGTAGTTTCTTGAGAGCATGACAATCGCGATTTTCGATCCTCTGATCGCTTCCATGAGCTCACTGCCAATCGAATATCCCCTCGTGATTTCACTATCAGTGAATGGGTGGATTCCCTTGCTTCTGAACTCCTTCAGAATGTGACTGAGAAAGGATCTGCGTACATCTTCCCCGCGGAAGCTCGGGTAGACATCGTGTTTCCAATTAGGAGGCGAAGAGGATGGAGGAGATGAAGAAGAAGCCATATTGTTTTGTTTTGTGGATTGGATCTGAATTTTTTATGAAGCATAAATAAATAGCGTACCCAAAATCGTTAAGAATCCTATTGTAACAGCACACATCTTAAGGAGGAAAAAGAGGAATCATTAGAATGATGGAAAGGAGGATCAAGGTCACAGAGCTTTGTGTGCAGGAAGGATTATAAGAGAGGCTTCGATATATTGAGGTAGAACGTTGACACCATTAGCAGAGAATGCTGAAATTAAAGAAAGCTTCGGTGATGGTTCGTATCACCAAAATATTGTTTCGTGGAAATTTTTGCCAATGACTAAGTCAACATTGGCAAAGTCAATGTATCGTGTAGTCCACTAACCAAGTCGTTGAGCTGAGTATTCGTCAATGGTCCTCTCTCTTCCACGCAAGTTGCAATCTCAACGCGAAACAGTCCCTCTTCCCTTATTGCCTCTCAACTCAAATCCGGATCATGGCAGCCTCGTCTTCTTCCTCCGTCCAATCCCCGCCGCACAATCAAGTCTTCATCAATTTTCGAGGGGAACTGCGGAATGCTTTCGTCAGCCATCTGGAGAGGGCCTTGAGAATGGATGGAATTAACGTCTTTATCGACGAAAAAGAAACTAGAGGTAAAGATATCACCACCCTCTTTGACAGAATCGAGGAGTCGAAGATCGCGCTCGCGATCTTCTCAAGCATGTATACGGACTCAAAGTGGTGCTTGAACGAGCTGGAGAAGATCAAGGAGTGCGTTGACTTAGGCAAACTTGAAGTTATCCCCATTTTCTACAAGGTGGAGACAAACGATGTGAAAAATCTCGAGGGAGTGTTTGGTGGCAAGTTTTGGGAATTGGCTAAGAATTATAAAGGTGAAAAGATCGATAAGTGGAGAGAAGCTTTAGCGGCTGTTTCAAGAAAGTTCGGCGTCACTTTAACCGAAACGAGGTACCGAATCTTAAATTGCCAAGTGACATAACTTTGTTTGGCTATTACGGTTTCTGATTACTTCTTTTCACTTGTCTTGCAGCAATGAAAGTGAAAAAATAATTCAGATTGTAAGTGATGTGATGAAATTGCTAACTGACTCTTCGACAGGTGTGGAAAGAGAAATCCCCATTGAAAATCCTGGTGCAGGAGACGAAGAAACGGCTGAAGCTGTTTCTGACTCGGCTCTTCCTCCGTTTGGCATCGAAACACGTCTTAAGCAACTGGAAGACAAGTTAAATTCTGTCTGTGAGCGTACTCTTACGATCGGTCTTGTTGGGATGCCGGGTATTGGTAAGACCACCTTGACGGAGATGCTGTATGAAAGGTGTAAACGCAAGTTCGTGCGCCAAGCTTTTTTTCCAGATGTCCGTGAAATGAGTAAAAACGGCATGATGGATCGGAGCATTCTCACGAGAGAGTTGTTGAGGGCTGAAGATGTGATCCAAGAAGTTGCTTGCATGTCGCCTGAATCCTTGAAGGCACTCCTACTCAGTAAGAAATGTCTTGTCATTCTTGATAATGTGAGTCGCAGGGAACAGATAGATGTTCTTCTTGGCAAATGCGACTGGATTAAGAAAGGTAGCTTAATCATTATCACGACGAGTGACAGGTCGGTGATCGAAGGGAAGGTTGATGACACATATGAGGTTCTAAGATTGAGTGGCAGAGACAGCCTGCAGTGCTTCAGCTATTATGCCTTTCGTGGTAACATCTGTAATCTGAAGGGAAATTTCATGAATCTTTCTAAACAGTTTGCGGATTATGCCAAAGGCAACCCATTAGCTCTCCAGATATTGGGTGGGGAGCTTAATGGAAAAAACGAGACTCACTGGGCAGAGACACTTTGCAAGTTGGCGCAAAGTCCCAATAAGATGATACAAAGTGTCTTGCGGATAAGCTGTGATAAACTAGAACCGCATCAAAAAGATGTGTTTCTCGACATTGCATGTTTCTTTAGATCAGGGGATGAGTATTACGTGAGGTGTTTAGTGGAGTCTTGTGACACAGAGCCCAATGATACAGTGGGTGAAATAAAGGATCTTGCCAGTAAATTCTTGATAAACATTTGTGGTGGACGAGTGGAGATGCACGATTTGCTGCATACATTTGGTAAGGAACTTGGTTCAAAAGGGTCGTGTAGGCTGTGGAACCATAAAGGCGTTGTTGATATGCTGAAGAAAACAGCGGTAAGATAAACCTTTGAACTGTTCGATATCGAGTGTAGCAAAACTTGAAGTTCCTATTTTCATGATACACTAAAAGCTCACTTAGCACTCGACAGTTTAAGAAACTCTAACTTACTAACTTATTCTCTTTAACTGGTCAAGCAGGGAGCAGAGGGTGTGAGAGGTATTTTTCTCGACATGTCTGAACTGAAGGAGGAACTTCCTCTGGACAGATGTACCTTCAATAAGATGCCTATTCTTAGGTACCTCAAAATCTATAGTTCTCGTTGTCATCGGGAATGCGAAGCTGACTGCAAACTAAACTTACCTGATGGACTTGAGTTTACGTTGGATGAGATACGGTATCTCTACTGGCTGAAATTCCCTTTAAAGAAACTTCCAAAAGACTTTAACCCCAAGAATCTTATCGACCTTAACCTGCGTTACAGCGAGATTGAAGAGGTCTGGGAGGGTGTTAAGGTGTGTCCCTGTTTAAGTTAGTTTTCACCGTTATGGTTTTATTTGCTAAGTAGATTAGACTTGCTTAGTTTTTGTGACTGTTCATTGCAGGATGCACCGAAGTTAAAGTGGGTTGATCTTAGCCACTCAACTAAGTTATGCAAAATGTCAGGGTTGCTCAAAGCTGAAAGTCTCCAAAGATTGAATCTTGAAGGTTGCACAAGCTTGAAGGAGTTGCCCCAGGAGATGAAAGGTATGAAAAGTCTTATTTTCCTCAACATGAGAGGATGCACAAGTCTCCGGGTTCTTCCAGATATGAATCTGATCTCTATGAAAACTCTCATCCTCACCAACTGCTCAAGCCTTGAGGAATTCAGGGTGATTTCGGATAATCTGGAAACTCTACACTTAGATGCAACTGCAATTGGTAAACTTCCTAAAAACATGGGGAAGCTCCAGAGACTGATTGTATTGAACTTGAAAGACTGCAAGATGTTGGGGGAAGTTCCAGAATGCCTAGGGAAGCTTAAAGCTCTTCAAGAACTAGTGCTATCTGGTTGTTCAAAGCTAAACACTTTTCCAATTCCCATTGAAAACATGAAATGCTTGCAGATTTTATTGCTTGATGGGACAGCAATTAGAGACATGCCGAAGATATTGCAGCTAAACAGCTCAAAAGTGGAAGATTTACCTAAATTAAGACGTGGTACGAACGGCCTATCCTCATTGCGACGTTTATGCTTAAGCAAGAACGATATGATCAGCAACCTGCAAATCGACATCAGTCAACTCTATCATCTGAAATTGCTTGACCTGAAGGACTGCAAGAATCTCACATCAATTCCATTGCTTCCGCCAAATCTAGAGATCTTAGATGCACATGGCTGCCAGAAACTGAAAACAGTCGCATCGCCCATGGCCCGTCTTAAGCTTATGGAGCAGGTTCACTCTAAATTCATTTTCACCAACTGTAACAATCTGGAACAAATTGCAAAGAATAGCATCACATCGTATGCTCAAAGGAAAAGCCAGCTAAATGCAGTTAGATGCTATAAAGAGGTATCATTCCTCACTCTATCTAATCGAATCTCTTTAACAGTGAATGATGCTTTCTGTTTTGTGTTACTTTTCCAGGGAAATGTTTCAGAAGCTTTGCTCATCACTTCCTTTCCAGGAACCGAAGTACCTTCATGGTTCAATCATCGTACAATGGGATCCACGTTAGAGCTGAAGTTTCCGCCACATTGGTGTGACAACAGGCTTTCAACAATAGTTCTATGCGCTGTTGTCACATTCCCTGACATTCAAGATGAAATCAACCGTTTCTCGATAGAGTGCACTTGTGAGTTCAAAAACGAAACTGGAACTTGTATACGTTTCAGCTGCAGTCTTGGTGGAGGTTGGATCGAACCACGCAAGATTGACTCGGACCATGTGTTTATCGGTTACACCAGTTTGTTACACATAACAAAACATCTAGAAGGGACGTTGCAGTCGCGAGACCATCATGGATGTGTTCCTACAGAGGCTTCAATCGAATTCAAAGTGAGGGATGGAGCAGGTGAGATTGTGAATTGTGGTCTAAGTTTGGTGTACGAGGAACCAAAACATGTCGTTATTGAAGGGAACTGTAATTTTACTTCTTCGAGAAGAGATGCGTCCATTGGAGAGAGCATATCGAGCTTTGCTGCTGGGTTTTTGTCCGATGTCTTGAGGTTTCTGTGGATTGGTGTTGTATTCTTTTTGGTTTATGGGTTTGCTAGATTTTTTTATTAAATAGGTTGTATTTTTTATCATCGTTAAGTCACAAATTTATGTTTTGTATATGGAAAATAAACATTTGTACTGTGAAAATAAAAAAATTCTGTATTTCTTTGTTTAACGAGCAATATCACCTCTCTCGATTCCCTAGTTTTCAATTCGCTTTGGATTCATGCTTTCGGCAAAATAGGCATAGATGATTCTTATCTTAGTTTATCTAAAAATGGATAGCTTAATTGGTTCTTCAAACTTCTTACTCAACAATGTCCGTCTCGTTTTCTGGAGGTCACTTAAGAATAGATGAAGGATTTCAAGTCATTTTATCTCCTCTTCTTGCCTATGGAAAAAAAATTAGAGTGTTTTATCTGAGTAAAGAGATGCAAAAGATGACTTTGGAACTTTTGATTTTCATAATTGGAAAAGAAAAATAGCAATAAACGTGAAAACTGAAAAGAAAAAACAAAAGATTGCTTAAGACGGGTACATTGAATTCAATTTAATGAATTGTCGTTTACACAAAATCCTAATTAATCAAAATTATGAGTTAAATTTAGCAAACCGGGTTTCGATGTTTACCCGAGTCACCGATTTTGCTGGTTTTTGACCGGTTTTGACGGTTTAACTCGGATTAAACGACTCGGACTTGGTTTAAAAAATGATTCACTGTCCAACCGGTCTGACCGGCCGGTCTAGTCCGGTTTAAAAAACATCTCTCTTAGCCCCACACACACACACAAAGAAAAACCTTTGTCATTTTATTTTTATTTTTATATTTTAATGTTTGGTCTGAAAATTGATTGAAAGACGACAACGTGTGCAAAACAGCGATTCCCTTTTTGGGCAAGTTCACATTACAGTTTCGTGAGAGAAAAGAGAGAGTAGACTAGAAGTGGTCAGTGGGTCCTAACCCCATATCCTAATATATACTAACCAAAAGTTTGCGATATGTTTAGAATTTTATAAATAATGTTTTTTTATAAATTTACGGTATCATTATACAATAAAACATAATAAGTGGTGTTTTTGGAAATTCTCTAAAACAAATTAGTGTCACTTCTATAAAAAAGATTATATTGCGATTATATATGTACAGACAAATTATAGTTCTATCAAATTTAGACTTTTGTAGAAACTTCTGAATTTGATATAACTATTGTAAGATTGTAAATTAAAAAATCGTAGTTTTTTTTGTCAACTCAATTCTTAGTTTTGATAAAATTGTAGAGATGTGAATGTATACAGTATGACACAACTAAAGGTGTAAAAAGTAAAACAATAAATTTGAGGGAAACGAAAAATTCAATGATATATAGGTTCCGAATGGATAAAGCGGATCTGGCGGATCTAGCAGAGCGAATCAAATAATTAAAATATAAAAAAATATTTAAAAATACAAATATTAATTTTTTAAAATCAAAACTACAGTATAAAATTTAATAACTAAAACTAATAAAAATTATTTAATTTTAAAAATTTTAAATTATTAATACAATAAATTAAAATAAAAATTGATTGTTTTATTAATCAATATATAACTATTGACGTAATAACTTAAGAATCTATAAAAGTAATAAAAATATTTTGAATCTAAAAATAATTTGGGAATCCATAATAATTGACAAATCTTATTATTTATGACTATAAATTTAAATATATAAATTAAACACATCAATAAGTTTAAATACAATGGAAAAAAAAAATATTGGTGAATGTATTGTATTTGTAAATTGTGATATAGAAGAAAATATAATAATTAATTTAATATTAATGATGGGATGTTGATGATCTGCTTGTGGACGATCTGCTTGTGAAAATAGTTGAATTGTTGAATGGTAACTTTAAAAGCAGTTAAAAAAAATAGCAGCTCATCCACTCGATCTGCTTGTGCCATTAAGGCCATACTCTTTGGGGAGTGACAAAAAGGAAAAAAATAATCATTAGTTTGATTAAAAGTGCGTAATCGTTCCTAATCAAACTCTTACTAACGGTCTACTTTTTACTTACGTGGAGCGCCTCCAATGGTAATAACGGGAAATAGATGTCTCCTCCCCGTGACCGTACAACAATGAGTTCTTCTGTCATAATAATTCTAATCAATTACGCACTAATATGGATTTGAAAAGTATTGTGCTCTTCTACACTTGTTTTTGAAAAGCAGCCAAACAGAAACATAATTTTATGTTAACTATTACGTGGATTACTAGTATTTTTTTAATTAAAAATGTTTTTTTAAACTATTAATTGTTCACATCTAAATTTACTTAAATATTTTTTGAGCTAAGCCTCTCGGTCTCTCATCTCTTGTATTTGGGAATGAAACATTGCATTTTTTTCGAATAACCATTTGCATTATTGACACAATAAATATTTGTAGGAAAAAGACAGAAAAGGAAAAATGCTTAAGAAATAATTGCAAAGAAGACATGAGAGTGGTTTAGTTGGCCCGCCTTAAGTATGAAATGGACAAATCAGAAGCCTTGTCTTTCCTTCAATCACATCCCTCACCTTCAAAAGCTACCATCAACAAGAATCTATAACCATGGCATGTATAGTATGTATATACCATAATGTATATCTATTACAATAGTGTATTCGGTTTTTGTTGAATTTATTTTAACATCTCCAATATCCTTCCAAGATATTAGCATGTCCAGACAATATTATTATCTAAACGATTAATTCTATTTATCTTATTTAAAAATGAAAATATGTCGACCATGACATGAAGTTTAGAGGTTGATGGTCATGTTCTTTTTGAAGTGATAAATCGAACAATTCGGGCAAAACTGGATCCTCTCTCTCGTGCCCAACGTGGAGTCATACCTTACCACTTAGTTTCGACTCTTTCAACCAATTGCTCTACACACCCTTGACGATGACTCATTAGAAAAGTTCCTTCATCTTGTTCATCTTCCTGTTTTTTGTAACCTCCTCAAAACATTCCCCTCTGTACAGTTTAAGTTTTCTAATATTAACCAGAAAACAAAATATATACAACAAATAATGTGTACAATTATTATTTTGGCATTGTACAAAAACGAATGATTTAGGATAAGGAATAATTAATTTAATAGGGATTAGAATGAAAATTTACATAGGAAAATTGGAAAAAGGAAGAAACGGGTAAGGGGCTCTTGAAACGACGACAAAGCATGCCCAACGGACTCCCATCTTGTACACCGCACGCTCGACAACTCATGGGCCCACTTTGGGCCAACTCTTGTTTTTTGTTTTTTTTAACTCCTATGGTTAATTTAATTATTCTTTGACATTTGATCTTTGTTCATAAATATTTATGTGAACAGAATAAAAACTAAATTTAAAACACATCTTCATAAATAAATAAAAAGAATACAATAACAAAAAGGATGGTGTTTTCCCGTTTGGAATAAAAAAAAAAAAATTCCAAAACAATTCATGCCGTTTCCTTTTGATTTGATGTTCAAATTAGACACATATATAAACCAAAACCCTAAACCCTAATTAATTAGCTACATCAAACACAAAAAACAAATAGCATTTATCTTCACTCATTCACAGCCATACATCAATTCCTTTCACGAAGTAGTATCTGGCCTATATAATATCAATATAAGCAAAAACAAACTTTTGCAAATCTTTATATATGTTATATTAATTATATCAATATATTCTACCTATATAGCAGACGTTGCACACCATACTATAGTGTTATCATTTATCAAACATGCAAATCCGTATATAAGTCATAGTCCAAGTTCGTACACAAGAATCCACTGATGAATCTGTTCTCTTCTTCTCTATCACTCAATAACGTCGATGAAGCCATCTCTATTCCGTTGTTATAGCTCTCTTCGTTATTGCAATGACCAATTTTTTTGTTATCGTCTTCTTGATGACCTCCAAAACCCGAAACTCCATCTTCTTGGCTCATAAGTTGAGAAGCAACAAATTTATCGAGTGTTCTCCAATCTGTCGTCGTCACTGATGTTTTATTCTTCTTATCTTTATTTTTGCTACTTATTAGCACGTTGAAGCTCTCATCCTCTTCTATTAATGGTCTTTTGTAATTATTATGATTCTTCTCCGATGATGTTATTGACGTTGAACTCACGGGCCTCTTTGTAAGAGGGAGTGAAGGGCTTTCGAGTTGAGGAAGTTGAATGAATTGATCGCAGTGGATGAAGTTTAAACCGATATCTGATCCTTCTAGTTCTTGCTTGAACATTAAATCTTGTGCAAAAATGTTTTGTTTCTGCTTAGATACGTAATTGAGAGGCTCCATAGCCGAGCCTACTCCGCTCGGTAATTCGTCGTAAAAGTAACTTGAGCTCCAAGTTTCCGAGTTCTTGGTTTGCCCGGTCGTTGGTCTTTTCTTGAAAGCTCTACAAACCACCCACCCTTCTTCCTACAATACACACACAATCATAATAAAGAATTGTTTATTACATTTGGTGTAAGTAAGCCTAACCTTTAGGCCAATATCAAACAAAATTAAAGAAGAAATAGTTTTGCTTTTATATGTAGTGAGACACAATAAAAGCATGCCTTAAAAGTTTGAGACCACAAGAAAGGAAGCTACTAATAAGCATAGCTAGGTACATACTCATTTGCAAGCTATATTAATTTTTCTGTTAAACTTTTTCGATTTTGTGAGATTGCAAGATTAACACACACACACACACACCTTTCAATAGTAGTTACAATTTTTGTTGTTGTTGGTAATAATAGTGTTTACAAAATTTGCTTATCTAAAAGCTAGATAAGGGACTTGAAAGAATATACGAATAATTCATTTTTATGTCATGTCTTTAGTTAGACGACTTAAGACTTT
Source organism: Kernera saxatilis (assembly GCA_900406395.1). Lineage (NCBI taxonomy): Eukaryota > Viridiplantae > Streptophyta > Magnoliopsida > Brassicales > Brassicaceae > Kernera > Kernera saxatilis. The sequence continues at coordinate 5,436 of OVAY01001526.1, read as the reverse complement.
AAAAGCTTAAATATAAATAAATATTATTCATACAAAGAGAGATAAATAGGAATGAACTTTGTCTACATATATGGAACTGAAGTTTTAGGACAGGCTTTTTACTTTTTGTTTTGTGATTAAAGGTGTAACATTTTTACATAAGTCTTAAAGATGCCCGACTTTTACCTAAAAGGTTTAAATGTGTCTCCCAAAAGAGCTTATGAGACCCAAAAAAAAAAGTCTCTAGGCCCCATGAAAAAACCAAACAAGTTCCATGTAATTTCCCATAAAAAAAAATGGAAAAAGTACTCTAAAATTGAATATGAGGTATAACAGAATTATCCTAGCGATTTCGAAAATATCATCAAGTAAGATATAGAGTAGTACCTGAGGAGGTGCATTCTCATCTGACTCTAGCCGATATTCATGCATGATCCAATCAGTTTTTTGGCCATTAGGGGCTCTTCCTTTGTAGAATACAAGTGTTTTCCTCATACCAATCAGTTTTGACTTGTCGTAAACAGCCTTGTCTCGACCCGTGGCCTTCCAAAAACCGGCCATGGTCGCTCTGTTTGTCCTTGTTCCTGTTGGGTATTTCTTATCTTTGTGGCTGAAGAAATACCATTCATTTCGTTCCTCGTATCCGATTCGGCATCTCTCTTTTATATATAAAACCAAATGTTCATCAGATCTTGGCATTCACATTGTCACATTAAGAAAACAAATCCTAAATTAAGTATGTATAGTGTGGAACCTTGTAAATCCCATGGTTCGATTCTGTAGAGATCAATATCTCTAATGACATCAAGATCGATCTTTTGCGATGCGACTTTCTTCCTCAAATAGTAACCAACGAGCTCTTCGTCTGTTGGATGGAACCTGAATCCCGGAGGAACGCTACATGACTGATCCACTGGTTCCATTATTTCTGCGTAACGCCAAGTTCAACACCAAAATGATCATCACTATAATGTCATATATACAATTAAATATTTATGCATGCTGGTATCACATCACAAAGAGTTGGGGTTATACATCAGAGAGAATTAGAAAAAGGCAAGAATGGAAGTATGAAAGAAAATTAATAATTTGTTTTTGTAAAAAAGTTTTAATCATCAGCTCATTTCATGGTTAGTTTCCACTTTATTACCATTTTCCATAGATAAAAAGTTACATGTACTCATAAACGTACATAGTTATAGTTTTTATTTATCTTAAAATGTGATCAGAAGATGGAACATGAACATGAACATGAAAGTTAGGTTTTAAAGTTGAAAAAATGAAAGAGAGGACATGCATGCGAGAGCTTCTGTGAGGTTCAAAGAGAAGGGAAATGTAGAGTTTAGTGCTAATGATGGTTTCCTGTTGTAACGTGGTTTGTGAATTAATGGTGGCAATGATCATCTATCGAGAAACGGATTTTTTTTGTTCTTTTTTTTTCTGAATATTAATTATTTTGTAAATATGATAATATACTGATCTAATATTAAACTAAAACCACCCAACCTAGCTAAATTATATAAAAAAAATATTCAGCCTTATGGAATACAAACAAAAACAGCCTTTTCCACATCTATAACAAAACAAAAACAAAAAAATCATCTAGTCTGAGCAAAAACTGTTGGAAAGGTTTCCAAGTCTGTGTCTGTTTTATCGTCATTTCGGAAAGCTTTAAGTACACAAGAACTCTACTTCTACTATACACACACAGATAAATATACATATACGTACATATATACAAATTATTAAAAGGGTTTTTCGAAAAGAAAAAAAAAATAGTACGGGTATTGAGCATATACGTACAAATTAACAATACTTAATTAAGATATGAGAAATGAAAATACCTGAAATTTTATAATTGAAATACAAAATATTTTTCAATAATCAAGATCGACCGATCACGCATACAAATCGGTCAACACAGTAAGCTAAAGAAGGAGACAAAATATAGAGAGGGGTGAAAAGAGATCAATGTTTTAGTGAATTAAACAACATAAACACACAGATATATGCAAGTGTAGACGATGCAAATGGACTATTTTGATCATAAAAACCCCTTGTAAAATCAGTTTTACCTTTTCTTCGATATCTGTGTAAGATATATGTGTAACAAATGTTATTTACTCGTTTGTAAGCAAAGGAAAACGAGGAAAATTGAGGAAGAGGAAGAAGAAGAAGATTAGAGAGATATGGATGCGTAGAAGATGATTATCATCAAGAGGGAGAGAGATGGTATTGTTTTGGTTATAAGTTTCGGAGAATATGAAGAGAGAGAGTGAGAGATTGATGATTCAGTGAAATATAAAAGGTGTAGAGAGTGTGGACCGCTCGATTGCGCGTGGCTTTCTCCATGTCCCCATTTGCGTACGTCACCCTCCTCCCGCTTCTTTTCACATTCTTCTTCCTTTTCTTTTTATCATTTATTTCATTAATTATATATGTAATATGTCTAAGGAGTAAAATCTGACCTAAAGATTTCAAAATTATTACTTTCTGATTTTTCTGATTGATGCATTATTAAATGCATACATATTTTTCAAGAAAACTAAAAAAAATCTACGATTGCAAGACTTGCCCACCCCAAGTTATAGACATAGTAGTAAGTAATGGACTAGTTCTTTTAATCAAATGATGCTATATTCCCGCAGTGTTCAGCATTTTATTGGTCGAAATCAGAATTCAGTTTCACTGTATGTAATTTTAATCATTATAAATATATATTTTTTCTAAATTAACGTCATGAGAAAACAAAAAATAAAACTAGAAAAAATGCATGCATTTTTAGGGGTTAATGTACATTGCATCTATCTAAAACTTCAAACTAATTCTGACATTCTTTCAGCTTGGGACCTAATTAATTAACTTTATATCAATGACATATCGTTTGTATTTTTTATGCATATGTATATGGACTAGTTCTTTTTCTTTTCAAACTTGCGAGTTGCGACTGCTCTGTAGTATTTCAACCCCAAAAAAAAAAAAAAAATTAAATAATATTAATAATCCGTCAGACCAATGAGATCACGGGTTTTCATGTTGCGAACATTCTGACATTCTGGAACATGCCACGCTGGCACAACAGAGAATGTCCCTTTGCCACGTGGTAGAGATTAAACAAACCGCCCGCTTCACATGCTTGTGAACTTCCCGATTTACCAATGTACCCTCATCACTTCGGCTTTTTTGAAGGGTATCTTCGTAATTTCAGGACATCCCCAGTGACGGCCTTCTCTTCTCCAATGATTTATCGACAAGAACCAACGAGAAGGGAGGGCAATCGAACAGCATCCGTCACGTGGCGATCATTGGTTGGCTCTTGAGCTATTATCTTTACGTAGAAGATAAATAAAGCTAGTACCAATATATATACATATCAGACGAAACAAAAAATAAAGTTATATAATCTTTTTTTGGTACCAAAATGATTTGATATATTTTGAGAGCGTCGTTGTAACATTTTGAAATAATTGTTGTATTCCACGATAAATTAAGTAATAAAATATGGTATTCCAAAATTTGGTTGAAAATCCAAAAAAATAAAAAATTGGTTATAAATACACTGACTAATATGCACATGTTTTCAGACTTTTTTACAGTTTTTTTTAACCAATAGTAGTAATTCTGTAATGGATAATTTGTTGAAAAGTAATTTTCAATAAATATACGAACGAAAACAAAATATAAAAAAAAACTTGTTATGATACCAGTAGAAACTGTTAAATTGTTAATACACATCTTACAAGTATTTCAGAATAAGGACCTTATAATGAACTAGATCAGACATATTGAGCGATAGTATGTATGTATAGAGAGGGCTGCATGAGTGTGCTTCGTAGACTCCAAATCAAAACTCATTTTGTTTTTTTCCATAGAAATTTTTTTTTTTTCCATAGAATTAGCATCGGATATTTTGTCAAAGCGACTGATTAATTATGGGGTAAACATATCTTTCGATAAAAAAAACCCTCGCAGACCAACCAAATGTAGAAGGACCAAAGCTCAAATTGATCAAATTGTGAAAACGAATTGAACCCGAAACTGTGATGACTCTACGCACATGGTAAAATCGTTCATGGAGATGAAGTGGAAGAAAGTGCACTGATACATCGTTTTCAAAATCGAGGAGAAGTCGAGGAAAGTCGCCGTCGACAAGGTCGGTGCCGCCGGCGAGAGCTATCACGATCTTGCCGCTTCCTTGCCGGAGGATGACTGTCGCTACACTGTGTTTGATATCGATTACGTCACCGTCGATAACTGCTGCATGAGCAAGATCTTCTTCATCACCTGGTCAGTTTCGGTCTTTCTATGTCTTTTCGATTTCTCAAACTGTCAAATTTACCCTGTTACCCTTGGATATCTAAGGTTTCGTGTCTTTTTAACCGAAGGGGTTTTACCCAAATAAACTGAACCGAAGAAACCCAATCCGGAAATTGATTCAATTAAATTGGTTTTAATTTTTTTTATATATAATTTATCCGAAGAACGAAAACTGAATCCAAACTGATTTTTCAATTTCTATTTCTTTTAAAAATTAAGGATGTATTTGAACAAAACCGAATCCGAACCACAATCGTACCAAACCAATCCCATTATTCATTCAGTTTTGTTTTGAAATCGACGCAAGGGTAAAAACGTACTTTTCAATTCTCAAATTGTCACATTTACTCTTTTGCCCTTATTTGTCCAAAGCCCCGTGTTTTTTTAACCGAATGAATTTTTTTTATTCTAATAAATCGAGCCGAAAATTGATTTCACTTAAACTGGTTTTACCTTCTTTTTTTTTTTAATTTTATCCAATGAACCAAAACTGAATCCAAACAGAATAGCTTATGTGTCATATATAATTTTATCCAGAGAACCACTTCATCTCTACGAACATACAGACAGCCAAATCTACTAACATTAACAAGAAAAAAGAACGTCAAATTAAAAGTTATATTTAAAATAGCTTATATGTAACTTTCATTTTTGGTAAAATGTCTCCCATATACATATACAAGAATAAGACTACAGACATGAATTAGTGATAAGAGGTCGTAGATGACATGCCACCAAAAAAGATACAGAAAAAACATATAACAAAGCGAAACAATCTGGTCCTGCATGCTTTGGACCTATGCCATTATACATAATTCCATTAAACGTGTTTGGACATAACTTGTTGGGCTTCAAAATTGCACTTATTGCCGTCGTTTCAACGTTGACTCTTGATTACTTCTCCGTCATATTATTAAAAAAAAATATTTCTTTTTTTGACATCTTGCTTTATTGATTTTCGAAAGTTGATAAATGATCAGTAAATAGGAGTTCATGAATAAACAGAGGAGGAAAATGTTTGATTTTCTATCTTAACTAAGTTTCATACATTCTATGAAGAAAATATATCACATATATTCTTCGAAAAACAAAGATAAATATCTATATATATATATATATATATATATATATATATATATA
>OVAY01001525.1:0-28243 GCA_900406395.1 Kernera saxatilis | reverse complement strand
TCAAGGATAATTTTGTCTTTTTTTTATTAATGAGTGGCATTTTTGAAAATGACAAGCGTCTAATGGCATTTTTAAAAATTAACCACCAGTTTGTGGCATTTTTGAGAATCCCCCATCTTATAAATTAAGTTGTTTACATATTTTTAGGATTAATACACAAATTTTCATAACACATTTATACCCAAACTCATGGAATTGTATGTTGAAAATATAATTCTACTTTTAAAACTGTATTTGCTCATCCACATACATAAACAAGTCATTACTCTTAATTATATAAGAAAAATAGCTACTTTCCCAATTTTAAGTTGTTTTATGGTTATCGAATAAATTAAACCTTGAATTGAAAAATTAAAACTTAAAATCATTGCTATGGTTATTAATTAATAATTAAATATAGGTAACCATATTAATGAAAAATGATACATGCAATTTTTTATGAGACTATATCAAGCTATGAAAAGAGGAATCTACTTTTCATGTTGTGATGGATGTATGTATGGTGACTGGATTGCAACCATGCACTCTAATCTTATAATCTTTTTTTTTGGGTATCAATAACCAAGATAAACGGTGATTCGTCTTTTATCGAAAGGTCGTACTTAATCTTGTAATCTTGTAAGCTCGTCACGTGTAATCTTGTGCTCGTCGCAATCCTATAAAGTATAAACCTAAGTCATAATTAGTGTATTTGCTTAAACAGTTGAACTTAAATACAAGTAAACGTTGCTGAGAGTTGACTAACAGAACTATATAGAAGACGCATGGGTTTGACTTCGACCACTCGACAAAACTGCATGAAAATTGCAGTTTTGGGATTCCCCTCTTCGGTCAACCCATTGATGTGATTCATGCGACATTTAATAACGATATCATAAACTTAATTTATAGTTTACAAAAACTTGTTTTAGTGGTATTTTAAGATATTTATATTTTTAATTAGATCCAATTGGTTTCTTACGATTTGAGAAAAATATATTGATGACAAAAAAAAAGAGAGGAAAATATAGTGAAACGAAAACAAACTTTCTTTTTTTATAGAAGAGATTTGTCGTTTGTTTTCAAAATTGAAGATTAAAATCCAAATAATGAAAAAAATGTGGGTTTCAAAAATTATATGACAAAATATCACGATTTATTTTGTGATTCAACAACAATATATCAATCAAATCAAACTAGAAGATTTGTTATTTGGTGTAGGATGGCTTAATGTCAAAGTGGTGATATCCATGAGTCATTCCAGTTAAATTCTCATCGAGACGTACTAATCTACTGATCTACACTACTTTCTATCTAGTTTCACGATAGATCTTAATTTTGGAAACAGTTTCTCCCATCATAGCACTAAAAAATGTTCTACGTACTTATGTTTGTCCTGCTTTGGTTATTATGATTTTGCCCCAAAACACTCTTCCTTAGGAGTTTGTGAAAATTCCAAATTTCTAAGTAAAGCCATACGTACAAATTAACAAATTGTTAAGAGGCTGAATCAGGATGCAGAATTTTTATGGGTTTTTAATTATGTCTGGGAATTACGACGCTTATTTCAGTTTTTCTAAATACACTAGTAGATAAAAGTTGATTCAAAGTTTAAGAAGAATGATGATTTTTGTGATTTTTTTTTTTATCACCAAAAAGCTATCGAAAAATATCTAAATAGGACTTCGAAAACAAAACTCTGTAAAAGTTAGGTTTCAGTTTTGTATCCGAAAAAAAAAAGTTAGATTTTAGTTAAAAAAATATGAAACCCTTTAAATATGCAAATTTTTTTTATTTGTTTTAAGCAATTAGAAGATTCGAGTCTAAAAATATTGTTAGAAAAAAGAAAAATTCAAAATCTGTAAAAGATAACAAAAGACTGAAGCTAAGATTTAACATTCTCTACCAGTTCCTTACTGGAAAGTGATAATTAATTGTTGTAGAAAAATTTAGATACATATAAATGATGCAGATTAGTATTCTCATAGTCCAAGAATTTTCAATGATTATATTTTTTATGATTTAAAAAATTAATAAGTCAATAATCTATACATCTCGATAATTGTTACAAGGTAAAATAATGCAAAATGTTAAGACATTTTGACAGTTGACTATAAATAGAATGCCTTAAACAACAGAATATCAACAAGATTATTGACTTATTGTATTTTTTTATATAGGAAATGGAAAAGCTAACAAGTGTAGTTATATGAGCTTTTTTTTTTCTTTCTAGTTTCTAAGAATAATATATTTAATCTAAAATTATTTTATAAAAATAATTCTCTCATTAGCATAAATAAATCTACATTGTAACATTGTTTATATAAATCTTGTTAATATGTCATAGTCTTGATAAATAAATGTTTTAAAGGATACATATTAGTTTTATTCAAAAGTTTGTTGGTGAGTTTTCCTTTTGGACTATTAATTGATTAGTTTTCTCATTCCACATAGCAAGTATACTAGTACTCAATAATTTTCGTCATCAGCAACAATAAATGGCATGAAAACAACCGGCACACATTCCTATATAAACCGACACATCCATAAGTCCAAAGACACATAAACAATAAACATTAAACAATCAAAAACACAAAACTCCAAAAGAAAAAAAAAAACAAAAATGGCTTCAACTTTAACATTTCTAATGAAAACAATCTTCCTCGTACTCATCTTTGTTTCTTTCACAATCTCTCCGGCAACTTCCACAGTGCCGGAAGAATGCGCAAGCGAGTCCGCAAACCCGTGCGTCAACAAAGCCAAAGCTTTGCCTCTCAAAATAATAGCAATCGTCACAATCCTAGTCGCAAGCATGATTGGTGTTGGAGCTCCTCTCTTTAGCCGTTCCGTGCCGTTCCTCCGACCCGACGGAAACATATTCACTGTAGTTAAGTGTTTTGCCTCCGGGATCATCCTCGGAACCGGCTTTATGCACGTTTTGCCTGATTCTTTCGACATGCTGTCATCCAAATGTCTTGAAGAGAACCCGTGGCACAAGTTTCCCTTCACAGGGTTTCTCGCTATGTTGTCCGGTCTAATCACTCTAGCCATCGATTCCATGGCGACGAGTCTCTATACTAGCAAGAACGCTGTTGGGATCGTGCCCCACGGTCACGGCCACGGCCCCGCAAATGATGTTACCTTACCAACAAAAGATGATGATTCGGCGGATGCACAACTCTTGAGATACCGAGTCATTGCTATGGTTAGTACTTAGTAAACATATGGAAATATTAGAAACAGAATATTAATCGACGTTACCATTATTTTCTTTTTTGACTTTTTCGACGTTACCATTTTAAATTACTGAATATCATTGAATATAAAAATTTATATGGATACATAGGTATTGGAGCTTGGAATTATAGTTCACTCCGTGGTCATTGGACTATCTCTAGGAGCAACTAATGATACTTGCACCATTAAAGGACTCATCGCAGCTCTTTGCTTCCATCAAATGTTCGAAGGCATGGGTCTTGGCGGCTGCATCCTCCAGGTATATATATATAAAACAAAATATAAGAAAATTTTACTTTTCATCAAATGCTTAAATTGTTTTTAATTCTAATGTTTTGAGATATTTTCAGGCTGAGTATACGAACTTGAAAAAGTTTGTTATGGCGTTCTTTTTTGCGGTGACAACGCCATTCGGAATAGCGTTAGGACTCTCTCTATCGACCGTTTACAGAGAGAATAGTCCCAATGCATTGATCACGGTAGGATTGCTCAATGCATGCTCGGCCGGATTGCTCATCTACATGGCACTCGTCGACCTTCTAGCTGCCGAGTTCATGGGACCGAAGCTTCAAGGTAGCATCAAAATGCAGTTCAAATGTTTCATTGCAGCTCTTCTCGGGTGCGGTGGGATGTCGATTCTCGCCAAATGGGCTTAACTAATATTCCTCAGAAACTGGGGCATCTGAATTTCGTTTTCGAACTGAATAACCGTATTAGGTTTAAGTCTCGATTCTCTATCGATTTTTTTTTGTCCTTGCAATACATTTACGTGGTAGTATCTATCACATTTGAAAATAACATGTCTTTTGGTAGATATGTAATCATGTGATATTTGGTCCCACGAGTCAGTTTTTTATGTTCCTTTTATTTTCTTGGGGTAATATATAGCTCTTGTCGTGTAATGTTTTCGCATCTCTTATACATAAATAAAAACTTTTGTTTCTTTTTCAAGATTAACAATTTAACGAAAAGAAAATAATGACTGTTGTGTAATCTAAATTCGGCAAAGCTACAACTTGCAGGCCAATAATTGGAACATTAATTTAATCGCATAGTCTATAGATTATAGAACTAGGCCAGTATAGGTCCATTTTCAAGCACATGCATGCCATACTGCTTCAATTCTGAAATTTATTTTTGTGTACAACTATGTTGATGGGCCTTAATGCTCTGGTAGTTGATTTTAAACCCTTTTTTTTTTCTCTCTCTCTTTTTTCTTTGTGTGTTTTGAAGCGGATTCTTCGGTAAAATTCACATTTCTACCGGTCGAACCATTAGATTTGATTTTTGTACTTTTACTTAAATATATAAACATTCTAGTAATTGTAGGGTATGTTTCTTAGAATAAAAATATAACATACTTCAAAGCAACAAATTAGAGCAAATTTTTCAAACAAATTAAAGCAAACCAAGAAAAGACTTCGGAAATTACTTAGTTTATATGCTCTTCGGTGGAATCAAGCAAAGTTCAAACCAACAAAAAACAGATTTCTGTTGACGAAGTATATGCAGATCCGATCTCATCGGTTCCAAAGAAGCTCCGGTTTACTTTGAAAAACTATGTCAAAGGGGAAGCGAATTTTTCTTGTATCGAAGACGCAACTGATTTGGGTACGGACATGACTATCGGCCCATTTATGAATCGGTCCATTGATAGTTTCCTACTAACTTGCATACCCTACTGTTTGTTACAAAAAAATACTCTTAATATATCTCCAAATCTTTGCGGATATGATTTCATGTGCTGAGTTGAATCCGAAAGAGGTCTCTCTTGAAGAATTGGCCCCTAATGTCACTATCATCGTATATTGTGTTCTGTTTCTACATGATACTACATATATACTCTGAGATATTTGCACTATGGGCTAACAGTCCAATTAAATATGGAGATTTGAGCTACTCAACCAATGATGTCGATACAGTTCTACACAAGTAGGATAAACTTTAGATGATGGTAAGTAACATATGAGAGTGAAGACATGGATATTGTTGATCAGTTAACTTCCTTTTTAACTAATTTATGTACTTATCCTCACATGGGTTCTACTATTTTCATTTTGGCCACTATCTATGTAACGTACCATTTTCATCCAAACTAAAACTTCTTTTGAACTAAAATATTTATTATTATTATTATTGTTCCTATTCGAAATTTGATTTAAAAATATCAATTGTCATTTCCAAGGACCGCAAAAAAAAAAAGCAAAGAGGAAGTGGGGATGGCTTGAGAAGGGAGAAGACAATGAGACATCAATGAGTTGTATTTCTGTCATTTTTCATTGTTATGGTGCAAATTAAAAATGATGGCAAATAATACAAGATATGAAAAGACTCGAATCTGGAAAAAAAATTTCAAATTCGTCGAATTTTCTTATATGCAAAATTGTTAGTGAGTACGGCTTAAGAAAAAAAGCACAGTGTAATTTCACTCTTTATTTTTTTCTTTTGTGTTATTGGTTCTTTATTTACATTGCTTTGTTAAAAAATCAATTATGTATTTCTACATTCAAATTAATTAATGATAATCGGATGTTAAAAGAAAATTGAGTAAAAATATAAAAATAAGTTAGTGGATATATATAGAGACATGGTATCGTTTCTTGGACGCGATCATCATACCTCGTATTCATAGTTTTAAGGGACCCTAGTTTTAACGCATACCTAAAACTGAAAGTGGGTATAGGATCCAATTGTTATGGTTTTTTTTTTTTTGATCTAATAACATGCATTGTCCATGATATTACACAACTTATATAATGACTATGTGATATTTGCACCCAAAAACAAAAAGACTATGTGATGTGGTTTAAGGCTTTAAGCAATCGAAGTCGGACTAATTTGTTTGATTCGGATGGATAAATATAATTCTTTTTGTTTTATTATCTTGTGGAGACTGGAAACCCACGTAAGGTGCTTCCGTTTTCAAAGCTTCACGGAGTTCGAATATCATGCGATAATAATTATAAACGGAGAGGATAAAGAAATATATCATGGGAGGCTTGGAATGCTAAAACATACTGCCAAATTGCAATATCTTACTTTCTTTTGTTGACATCAGCAATGTCTTACACCTGTATATATAGACAACTTCTATAACTTACTGGAAATTTGATTATAAAATTGATATATCCAAGACAGATTGGTATTTCAACTTGATTTCTAGAAAAGAAAATAAAAACAATTGAATTCCTATACTCTAAGAAATAGGAATCTAATTTCTTTAATTCAGTTAAAAGAATTAATTAGTATTTTGCGATGAATAATGGACCGTGAGGAAGGGACAATGAAGAAAAGGACCAACGATTTGGAAAGAAGATCACTTTACATGCTTTTTAGAGTCTTCATGTTCTCTTTATCTATATCTTAATTTTTATTTTTTTTTTACAACATCTATCTCTTAAATTATTCTCTTTTAAATAACTTTGAATCTTAAACTACATCATTGGACATCGAAGAGTCACCATGAAATCAAGAACTAATGTATAATCATACTAATAATTTGCAAAACTCTGATTGATGATCTTCCGTCTTAGATTTGAGCAAGGACATGGTCGAGGTTGGTTCGAACTTCGAAGATTGAAGAGATACAATAACCATTTCTGGCCTTTCATTTTCAAGATGATTAGACGAGCAATTAAAAGTAAATAAAATAACTAATACATGAAATATAAATTCGGCAAAGCTGTAGGCCAACAACTGTAACAGTAATACAACCTATGGAGAAACATATCACAATAATCCCATTTAAGAAGTCGGCCAATTGTAGAGACTCGTGGCCATGGGATCAATGGATATAGTGACTAGAGCCGATAGCATAGCGACAAATCCGCGAAAAGAGAAACTTGTGCCACGGCTCTTTTTTGTCTAAATCTTTTCAATCCGTACGTGGTAAAAACTTCCTTTTTGCGGAATAGTAACAGTACCATCAGATCTAGTCACAATAACCATTGACTCCATGGCTACGGAAACGTAATTTCACAATCGTCGTCGAACAGAAAATAAACGCTTTCTAGGTTTAAATCTTGTTACTCTATATCGCTTTACAAAAAGACTACTTGCGTGGTACTAAGTGGTTGCTTTCTCTTGTATTTCTAGTTTTTTTTTTTTTTTAAATGGATCTATCACATTAAATAGAACATGTCGTCTTTTGGTAGATTTGTAATGCGATTAGTCCCACGGGTCATTGTATTTATATGCGATAGGTTTCTAAAGGTAATCTTGTCGTGCTATGTTTTGCATCTCTCGAATCAATAAATCACACATTTTTCCTGTTAAAGATTAGTAGGTTAAAGAAAATAAAACAGTTCAAATGAATTTTTTTTTTTTTTTTGCGCAAAATAATTGATATTGTGTAAATCTAGTTTTGAGTCTTCTGACAAAGCTGCGGGTCTTTAATTAAAACATACATACACAATGTATGGAAGAGCAGCCCATTTACAAAATAACTTCGTACAGTTCCAACGATTTAGTATTTACTAACTCTTTTTTCTTCAACAATCTCTAACTTTTTTTTCCTTATAAAAATTTTCCCTTGGTCAAACTAGAATTTAAATTATGAAATTAAATAAAGTAGAATAAAATAGGGTTAGGTGAATATAACATAGAACTTTGGATGAGGGGTAAGTAACTTATGTACGTAGGGGAATGGCAAAAAAAAAGGAGTTAAGTATGGGCAAACAGTAAAATAGCGAAGACATGGAAATATGTGATGTAACTTTCTCTCTTTTAATTATTTTCTGTACGAACCTTCTCAGAGTCGTATCATTTTCATTTTCGCCACTATTTATATTTATGTACGTGCCATTTCCATCAAAATTAATATCTTTATTCTAATATATTAAAATTGAATTGGAAACCTAAAATAAAATTAGTGGATAGAGACATGGTAACGTTTCTTGGACGCAATCATCGTAACTCGTGAATTCACACATCGTATTCATCGTTCTAATTTGGTTTATAGATATTTTTTTTCTTCTGTCGACAATTTGATTTTATATATGTATAATTTTAAAACCCATTAGTGGGGTTTTTTTTTGTTGTCGTCTAGACATGCACTGCACATGATATGATCCGAATTTGAAATATTTATTACACGACAACTATAATGACTATGAACTGAAAATGTCGTTCAGGCAATCCAATTTAGACTCTTTCTTTTCTTTTTAAGATTATTTTTAATTTCGATGCGATATATGATTCTTCTTGTTTTCTATATTTTGAGGGGTTGGAAAGATAAAAGATACTGCCAAATTGCATTAGTATATATCTACAGACTACTTTTCTATTTTTTCAATTTATATCAACATTCTGGAAATCTATCAAAATAGAGTTAAGATAATTCAAACTCATGTAATTGACTTTGTGAATAAAGTAACCAAACCTACGGTGAAACTTAGGCCATGATTAATTGAAAACTCTAAGAGTTTTTAGAGCGTTTTTTAGAATTTATATAATCAAAAAAATGTTAAAAATATTAGATATGGTTCTTAATTAAGAAACATAAGAACCGACTCTTATGTGTCACGTGTCTGATCCATGTTAATTTGGATAAGAAAAAAAAAAAACAAAACAAAACACTTTTTTCTTTTCTTTTGACTTTTTCTAAGAATCGATTATTATTATTATTTTTTTTTTAAAAACCTCTAATAGAATTCTCTACCTAAATCTAAAATTTGTATGAAAAATTCTTAACTCTAAATTTATAATTAAAAAATAACTAAGATTTTTTTCTAAGTTTCTCAGTAGTTGATGCTCTTAAAAAGAACTTTTGAATATCTATATATTTCATACAAATAGAGGAATCTTCCCTTCAAATTCATTTATAATAAATTTTCTTTCTATTTTCTATACATTTTTTTGGTTTTTTTCCCCTTATACGTAATGCGAGAGGAGCGCTTTTGTGAGTTTTCAAATTCCCTTTGATTTTATTTAGTTCATCTTTTTGCAACTTCCAGTCTTGGATTCCATCGAAACCGTAGGAAAAATCAAGAATTGAACAAAAACTAATTTATAGGAGTAAAGAAAAGAACTATACGTACAAAAATAAAAGAATCAATTGCCTAAAAGAAAATCCTATTTCTTTTCGATTTTAATCTTTAACAAAAATTTCTAAAGAAACAAAATCTAAATTTAATTGACCCAAAAAGAAAAAAAAATTTCAAGAAGACATGTTAACATGTACACTAGCGTTCATGACCGAATCGCAAACCGGACAAGTTCGTAACAAAGCCGAACCACAAACCGTACACAAACACAAATGACGACAAGGTAACACCAACACACTCGCTTCTCTCTCACCGCACCGCTTGCAACCGCCACTAACCGCCATAATGGCTTCACCACCATCGCCATCGCAGCAACTTCCGCAACTCGATTCCGCATCATCTTCAACAGCGGTTGCTGCGGTTGGGAACGTTTCGATTTGAGCAAGAACTTGGTCGAGGTTTGTTCGAAGATTATTAGCGTTTGCTTCATTGGTTTGAGCGATATCGCGCCAAATCTGATTTTCAACGTAGAGACTCTTGACTCGCTCTTGTAAAACCCAATTAAGGTTTCTTATCCGTACGATTTCGTCGTCTTTCTCTTTTACCTTCTTGGCTATCGCGTTATGAACCGCAGACGCTAGCATCCGCGTTTGCGTTCGCTGACGAGCTTCAATCTCTATTCTAAGCTTCTCTGTTTGCTGAGCTACGAACCGATCAATCTCCGACTGTTGCTGATTTTGGATCTGAGATACGAGTTCAGCGTTTATCAACGATGGTGATGACCCAAACGCTACGGACCTCCGTTTAACCGCAGACGCGAATTGAGCGTCTGAGTCACAGAACTGAGATCCTCGCGGGCGTTTCGTAGACGGAGGAAGAACAGAGGAGTTGAAATTGTAAGTGAGACCACTTTCTGATTTGTTGAAGCCAGCTTTCGCAGCTCCAATAGCAAAAGGATCCACGGCGAGAGATTCTCCGGTTATTAACGGGACTTCGCCGGCGGCGAGATTAAAGTCGCCGTGATTCATGTTTTGTTCGAATTTAATACAATCTCTGTAAATAACAAGAAAAAGAGATTAGAAGAAATCCATTTGAATCATTTGAGGAACTCAAAGAGAGCTTGGAAATGAGGAAGAAAAAAAACAGAGGAAACTTTTTTTTTTCGGGGAAAAGAAAACTAAAATCAATTTGGAGAATTTTTTTACCTGTTTGGTATTAACTGAGGAGAGAAAACGTTCATGTGCCGAGCTTCAACAGCCATTGATACGTTTGTTAAAAGCTCCGAGAGACTCTGAACAAAGAGAAAGAGAGAAAGAGAGAAAGAGAGGGAGAGGGGGGAGTTGTGGCGACTGGTGAAGAAATCTATGGGGATTGGCTTTTATTTAAGGGAGAGAAAAAGTCAAATTATTTAATTTTCTATAAAAACATATTTTTGTTTTTTTATTAGTATAAATAATTATTTATAAATTTACCTCCTTATCATTCTAAGAAAAAAAAAAATTATGGTTAGGATTACCTTATTTGTTTTGTTTTGTTTTTAGGTTTTATTTTGGAAAAGAAAAATTTATGAGCTAAAACATAAAATTTACTTAAATACATATATATATAAATATATACAGACAAAATAACATATATATATATATATTATCTTTCTTGAAATTTGCAATATTGGGTCTGTAAAAAGTATTTTTTTTTTAGTAAGTTTTTATAAATATTTCCTTTTCTTCTTGATGCACTCATGTATGTTTCCTTAGCAACAGCCACACACAAACGTATGTAACAGTATTAGCTAGACTAGTCAAAGCGCCATTATAATATTAATATCTCCTTTTGTATTATTTCTAAATCTTATAACAATGAAAATAAGGGCCATGAAAGTAATAAGAATGTATAAAGCTGTTTTCCATTCAGATATGATACTAGTTCATTGTATTGTGTCTACATTAATTCCAATTTAATCTCTTTTTCAGTCAACCCATATTTATCTTATTATGTTTGATTTGAATTTGAAACCATCCGAAATTTGTGAAGTCCTGGGAATAGATTTCACCGAATTGTTACTCTTAGGGTTATTTTTCATATGTAAAAAAAGGGTTATTTTTCATAATTTTGTATCATGTCTGCAGAAAAAAACTCTCATAGGATGACATGTGGTATACTGATATGGTAAAGTTCCGCTTTTCAATTGCCACGTCACGCAATTGCGATTACGAAGTCTCCACCGTGGCATTTTTAGAACTATTAAATCATAACAAAAAGGCATAAAACTTATAACAATATCAAAAATTGGTTTGTAAATTTTTTTACTCTATACTATTACAACAGGTGCTGTTTTTTTTAATAAAAATATAAATTTATCATTTATCAAATTGAACATATAACTGTGTGTCAATTGTCAAAGAACAAGCCATGACTGTAAAAAAACAGCCATGATTTTTTCTATTTACTAAAATTATAACGAGGCGAGTATAGTAAAGCTGCACGTGCGAAACGTGTGGGTCCACGATGTGAAAATTGAGGCCACGTTTAAGTGGGACCAGGAGTACCTTTTTTGTTTCGTTTCTTCGTGAAATTACAACAAAGTATTTTATTAAATAAAATTTTTGTTTCGGTACCACCAATTTGTTTGCTTCTTGACTTGTCGTCTCGCGTCGCTTTTTTATAAATTCATTATTTTCCGTATTAAATATAATAATGGAAAGATAAAATCGGAATCATTCGATAATGTTTATAGTACGGACAAGTAGGTGTTGTCATAAGTGAGTGATTTTTTTTCAGGTCGACCGCAAGAAAAAGAAAAGTCTTTTATTTTTCTTACAGTCATGCGTGTCTATCTCTATTTAATTCTTAATACTTTTTTTTAATCCACTAAACGTTATCCTGATGCGAATCTAATGTATAAACTTTAATTCTTAGTTAAAAAAATAATAATTCATAGCAATATTTAAACTTTAAAGCATCTTTACACCTTCATTTTTATGTTAGATATTAAATTAAAATATTAACATTTACCGAGAAATTAAAATTTCAATTAGTTCTAACATAATTGTATGAATATAATACATATTAATATGAAGATATTATAATTATATTAATTAAGCATCATTGTATGTTGTTTGAATTTAACAAAAAGCAGATTATGAAGATTTAGATATCTTGTGTGATAATATTTTGTCTAAAGAGGTTAATTGTACTTTTTTACAAGGCCACAAGAAGATTTATTTCTATTAAGTAATACGTATTGAACAATGTTGATAAATTATAAAGTTTGGGGTAAACCAAACTCGTAGAAAATGACATATTCGGTTGCTTTTTGTTTTGTCGCCATATTCGTTTGTCTAATTCTCGATTTTGTTCCAATGTCAGACACTACGCCTAACATCATCACTATCTTAAAACTTGCTCAGAGCTTTTTATCATTTTAGAATAGACTTATTGTCCCATTATACGTTTTCATATTCCTTTTTAATTTGTCTTCTATATCATCGGTTTATAATAAACATCGATTTCCTAAGTTAGACAAATGACGAGATAGATGGAGACGTACGTGGCCTAGTTCATGCTTTGAAGAAAAAGTGACAAGATGAATAATAAATATTAAAATAACTTAGGTTAATCAGAAAAATATATTCAACTAGTGTGAATTGAATTTTAATCCTATATATAGTTATATTTTGTCGTCAAATGCATTTACTTTTATAATAACTAAATTAATCGTTTCCTTCACGTCGCACGGATAAGTTGCACCTTACGTTTTTTCAGCCATTTTTGTTTCCTTTGTTCATATTGTCCTCATTACAGTTAAACTTCATTTTTTGTTTTGTTTTATATGCTATGTGTTACGTATACTTGCATAACAGATAATGACATTTATATTTACATTCATATTATATAAAAGAGAGGGAAAATGAGAGAAGAAAGTGGAAGAAAGAAATAATTATAAAGTGTTGAAAAATCAAATTGGTCCATCCTTATCAGCACCAACTACTAGTAGGTGTCAATCAGATTGATTCACCCCGGCTCGGTCTATCACGGGTTTAACGTATGCAGATTAGGTCAACTCGGTTCTTGAAGTTCACTACTTCACGGGTCAATTTTTTTATTAATTTTAATCTGATCCGTCTAATTTCAGGGTTAGTCTGGTTGATCCAGGGTTTTTAATATTTATTATCTTTACGGTATTATTATATGTATAGATTTAAAAAATAAGTCATACAAAAAAAACAAATATATATATGATAACACTTTTACATTTTGTACGTGTATGCAAAGATGGGTAATGGTATAGTTGGACCAGAATCAAAAACAAAATTGCATCTTTTTATTTTACTGTGTTTGAATTGGATTTGTATTGCAAACTAAGTTGTTTTATTTGATTATTTAAATATTTAGGTTTGTAGTGGATCTGTAGAAAACATTTGCCAAAGTATATGCTCATTTGTGGGAGTAGTAGACGCTGATTCTTAACTTTGATTTTGAAAAATTGGTGACCGAATATCCAATGCTAATCTTATAAAAAAACTTTAAAAAACTACAAATATTAGAGAATATATATGAGCAAGTTGATCCTCACTCGATAATGTGTCTGAGAGTTCCTAGCATTGTGATAGATTCCCTAACGCATTGCCAAAATCTCAAAGACTATGCTCTTTCTATTTCATAAAGTTAGATGTTTTCTTTTTGTTAAAGCATAAAGTTAGATGTTTCTTAATGATATACACATTAATAAATTCGATTTGTATAGTAATATATTTCTATTTTTTAGTATAGTGCAATTATAACTAAACTTAATAATTATAGGGAGACGAATTTAAGAATACCCTAAATCGTGATCTATTGTATATACATAGCTAGAAATCAGGAAAACATTGATTTTCATGAAATAAAAATAGAATAAGCCTAAAACATGAAAGGGTGTTTCTGCGAATCCACCACCATTTTTTGGTTGAAAGGAATCGTCATTTCACAAAAGTAGTGTTCCTGGTGGTATGTATATATATTGGTTCGCTTTTTAAATATGTCGTAAAATGTTATTTTATGTCTTTAAAATATTGGAATTTTCATTCCACAAATTTGTAAGAAAACAGAATCGCTAATTTGATGTGCCAAAGTGGTTGTCTTTCAGGGCATTTCGATTTGCAGAAACGTCAACATAATAGTATTACTTTGTTTTGTGGTCATTTTTTTTGGTATACGACACAAAATGAATTGGGGTTTTCTGAACATACACTACATAGACAAAGGTGAATGTAACGACCGGACTAAAGCGACGTGTAACTATAGAAAACACGAAGATGGACAAAGGTGAATGTAGGAAGAGCGAATTATAATTTGTATATATACTTAAATCTAATTTCGAAGTAAAAGGTTCATTCTAACAAGTATACTATAATTATTAGGTGGTGATCTAGACTTGAGAATTGATAATAATTTTCATCATTATGTAGGATAAGATATAATAAATTAAATAGTGCTTGCTAAGTTGGAGAAGGGAGGGCATATTAGGTGAAGATTTTTGTGTACTTTTAGAAACACATGCAAAGCTTAAAAATAATTAGTGGAGACTGATCAGAACCTACGGGTAATTTGTCTGTATTATGAAAATGACACTATATACTTTAATTAAACATGTAATCAAAGTCCTATCAATGCTTAATCATGTGACCAAATTGTAGATCACTTTTTTGTTTGTAAATGCTTTTTTTAATTAGATATTCATGAGTTTTGTACCTTTTCTTCTTTGACATCAACTCATGACTGTTTAACAGCAAATAAACAAAATTTATTATCTGCCACAATAACTCGCTTACATGATTAACAACCGTGTATATATATTACATCGTGAAACCGATTCGAATTAGGTGTATCTTATTTAATTTATATCGGCGCATTAGTTTGTATATCTATTAGATGATTTTTTGTGTGTTTGTTAATTATATGTATTACATATAGGATTTGAATTGAGATGGTGATATTATGATACTATTAACATAAACCATTAGGTTAAATGTCATATTCTAGGTAAATGTAAAATTTTAGAAACAAAAACATGGTATTGTACCGAAGCATCGCAAAAAGGTTACAAGCGGATGCAAAAATGGTGGACTATCACTTGTAGAAAACAAAAAAAAAAAAAAAAAGTCACTTTGCCTTTTAACCTGATTTTCAAGTGATGTTTTTATTTATTTATTAAATATGTTCATTATTAAACAAAAAGTATTAAAAAGTAAACCAATTAATAGAGTAAGGGATAATGGCAATGCAATTATATTCTCATATCTCAGCATTTCTTTTAACCTTCCTTCATGTTTGCCGAAGTCATTGGGACAAAAAAGAAAAAGTGAGATAAAAAGTAAACCAATTAATAATAACAAAGTGCACAAACGTAGTACTTTATTAGGAGTATCTAATCTGGTTTCTTACACTAATATTTGGATTTTGATTTTCTATAATGATAGGAATCGACTTAAATCCAAGTTTAGCTACGGTGTTGATTCACCAGAGTTAATTTTCTATAATGATAGGAATCGACTTAAATCGACATATATGTGTATAACAAAATATATAATTAATATGATATTTCTTAAGAAAAAAAATTTAGTATTTTCTCGAGCTCGTTTATTTTTAGCTATGTTTACCGTTAAAGATAAAATCAGATCAAATAGTTCAAACCAATATATAAACTACAACCTTTCAAAAAAAAAAGGAAAATACAAATTATATAGAAGGATATCTCAATTTTTTTCCAGGTTTATATCGTTTCACTTAGAATAATTTTTGGTCCAATATTCGCCTTTAAACTTTAATTTTCCAAACGTGAGACGAAACATTTCACTTTGGAACAAGTTCTTGTTCTCTTTGCTTTTATAAAGTAATTTATTATTATTATTTTTTTTTATAATTCAGGAATAAATTCCAAGCCTATGGAAGGATCCAAATTAATATCCTGGAGGAGGTGCAGTCCACGGATAGACCCTCCTTCCGGATATGCAAATAAGTCCGAAAATAGAGATCCATATCCGTGTGGATGTCCAGAAACAATGTGTTGTAGTTTCACGCAGCAGGTGGATCGAACCTGAAACGTATTGACATTCCATGTCCATCTCCTTACCACCTGACCCCTGACATAAAGTAATTTATTTGCAAATGTATTACGACCAATATGTCTAATTGGGTAATGGATACGTACTTATACGTCTTTCTTTTGAGTATACGTACTTATACGTCCTTACTATGTAAGACCTCCAAGAATCGATCGTCCAATTATTGTTGACAAATTCCATATACTAATAGATAGGTTATATATATATATCACTACCAAAAAACTAATATTCTCTTTAGTTTCTTCAAGTTGAAAACCATGTTGAAATTTTGTTTTGTAAAAGTAAATCAACTAAAATAATTTTGTCGTTCGAATATAATTCAAAATTTTTTTTTTCAATTGCGTTGATCCTCAATTAAATATTTGCAACCATTGGATGCTTATAAATTGAATTGTACTGTTTCTGCGGTGAACTTGCACTTTAATGCTTGTGGTGAACCCAATTTGCCATTTGGTCGTTGATCTAGTATAAACTATACAGAAGATGGGTATAATGGATGATTACAGATATTTGTGTAAGTATAGAATATTCAATGTCTAATGATCTGTGTATATATCCAATATCTAATGTTTAAAGTTTAACCGAGTGGACATGTCACATTTGATCTTTAAATAAAAAAATTAAAAAATTCTCCCTTTTGGTCATAAAAAAATCTTACTATCTAAGCACGAAAAAAATATTTGAAAAAAAAGAAAGAAAAACTGATAGATTACGGAGCAAAATTGATAAAAATGCAATAAAAAAGAAAGGTTAGAAAACGCAGTTGATAGATAAAAATTAAAAAATGGTTACAAAACGAAAGAACAATTATTTTAAAGTAAATCGAATTAGGTTAGATTTATAGTCATTACTTATCATCCTCATCAGCAATTCAGCATCATCGCCACCTATCTAAAATCGAATAATGTAAATGCTCTTCATTTTTCCCCACCAATCCCGCCGATTAAGTTTTGACCACGACATCGATCAGATCTAATCACACTTACTCTATCAAATATCTTTAATCTATATATTTCATAAAACAAAAAATGAATTAGTACGTATTATATGATTTACAATGTCATGATTTGGACAGACATTGACTACCGTGCTAATCTTTGAACCCAATATGCCTTAGATTTATGTCCAACGGTGCATTATAATTTTGGTTCACATTACAATAACTATATTGTGATTAGATGGACACTTTAGATTTTGAATGCTTAATTGATACACGAATAACCGGCCACGTTATAATTACATATACATTCTATAAAACTTACGTGTATATACATGAGCTTTACAAATATATCTGTATACATGAGCTTTACTCGTATAAGAGATAAAAATTATATAGTTAAACATGAATATTAATGTATTTGTATATCTTTTTCTTTTTAACAATATAAAATTATATGTAATTATAGAGAAGATTTTGAGAAATTGTAGACATGACTATGTTGAGGTTATTTTTTTTAAGTTTACCACTTTTTTTTTTTTNTTTTTTTTTTTTTTTTTTCCCTTTTTTTTTTTTTTTTTTTTTTTTTTTTTTTTTTAAGTTTACCACATTTGTTTGCATATATACCATTTTTAGTGAGTTAGAACGTGATATTATTTTTTTTAAAAAATTATCCAACTAATATCATAGTTTTTTTGCATTGATTTCATATATAGTAATGCTATATCTTATTGAAATTTTAAATTTGGATTCAATTCTAACACGGCAAACTATATACATGCATAGTCTATGTTCTTTTGAGCTAGTGGCTATATAAATCATATATATCTCATGCTTTCATAAGAATGGTTCCACTTCCTCATAAAATTGTTGTCTTATTATTGAGATTCCAAGAAGACCAAATGTTTAAGTATGACCAGAAGGGATATAAAAGTTATCAGAAATTACAAACAAATTTAAATTATATAAAATAGTAGTCAATACATGATTATATGTGAGTGTGACCATACGATATACACATGTCCCATATATAGCCATTAATATCACGAGATTTGTCAACAATAATAATAATGCTCAACCACAAATGTCATAGGAGGGGGCCATATAAATACTCAATATCGGTTTTTTTCTAAAAAGTTGAGTACGTTTGATATGACAAAAATGTGGGCTTTTATTTATTTGTGTACTATTGAATTAAAAGTTGAATATATAGGAGATAAGGACAAAATTGATCGGACGTTCTACGAGGGTCTTCTGTTTATTTTTGGCTTTTGATTGTTGCTCTCGCTTTTGTGGACCAATTCATGTTTTCGTGTAAACTAATAAATGTTAAATATTAGAACAATCAAACTACTTTGTTATTTGACCATGGGAGTTAAAACTTTATTTAGATGAGACTATTGTATATTGTAACCAAACTATATATTGTAATAAGTTGAATATATTGTATTAATTTCTTTATACTAGCAAATTTGTAGCCACCATGAATTTTCAAATAACAACAGACAATTTATATAAGAATCAATGTTTCGATCTAATTTGGTTTTGTTACATCTTGACGTGAAAATAATAAGGGAAAATATTAAAAAAATTAAGAAACAAATTAACATCAATTGAAAATAAAACAACATAGGTAATGATGAGAAATATTTATGGGCAATTCTCAAAAATACCACATTTTTAAGTTTTATTTCAAAAAAGACTATAGCAAAACTTTTTTTCTAAAAATACCATAATTAGTTTTAATTTTCAAAAATATACAAAACTAAAAATTAACTTTAAACCCTAAAAAATAAACCCTAAACCCTCAAAACTAAACCCTAACCCTTCAAAACTAAATCATAAACTCAAATTAGTGAACCCAAGAAAAAAAAAATTAAATTCTAAATTTTAAAAAATTGGTTTTAGTTTTGTGATATTTTTGAAAACAAAAGTATAGTTGTGGTATTTTTGAAAAAATGTTTTGTTGTAGTATTTTTGAAAAAAAAAAAAACTTAAAAGTATGGTATTTTAAGAAATTACTCAATATTTTTAATGTCTTTTATTATCATAATTTTTATTTGCAATGTTCTAGTTCCTGTTCAAGTAAGGTCATTGCAAAGTTCTAGTTTTTGTTATTGTTAAAATAGTAGTTATAAATATACGTAAATATGATTAAATTCACTCGTGTTTTGTTACGATTTAAATATTTATAGTTTATACAATAATTTTTGTCGTAAATTACAATTTTTAATGCTAATCTCGATATTTTTTTTGTTAGAATGTTATTTTTCTCATTACTAATTTTTTGGTTGCATCCAACTTTTTTTTTTTGATATTTGCATCCAACTTAAAATTTAAGATTTATTCGCATCAAACAAAAATTTAAATTTAAATTTAGATAAGTGACACGAACACGATATTAGCCGTAGGGGAGCCAGCTGAGCTAATGGTAATGGCGCCCACCTCACGAATATAGATCAATCCCAACCAAACCAAGTGTTTAAAGGAATGTTAATTTTTTTAGTTATACCAGAAAAGGAATAAAAAATGTGTCCATATCTTAAAGCAGCCCAAAGATTCTAATCTTAGGCGGCTATGATAACTAAAAAAACCAATCAAAGGAAATGTGATTTGGATAATTTTTTAGTTAAATGTCATTATCAGTATGAATCGTCCAAACCGATATGTTGATGAGACTACTACTAAATGATTCATCGATATGCATGCACACACTTACACGTTATAAATATACAACGAAATGGTTTACCAAATAGCAAATTGTCTCATAAGTTATTACTAAATCTTTTTATATACTATAAGATAAATTATGAAATGACTAACCAATATTTATTTATTGTATTTGATTTAAAGAAATAGTATATTGCATAAGTCGCGAGAGAGAAGCTATGAAATTTTTTTGGAAAATATGATTTAATCTTATGATTTCACGTAATATATTTAATTAGTTTTTATATAATCTATTTAATTTGCACAAAAAAAAATCTATTCAAACTTTATATGATTCATAATTTTCTTTTTGTCAAAGCCTACAAAGTCAGCTATACCACCTAGTATAAAAGACTATAGTCTTCCGATATTTCTTTTGCAACTATATTTTTCCTAACAACTTCTAAAATGACTCTACATAATTTAAATCCGAAACAGAAAAAAAAAAAACAGTATTCAAATAAGCTATACACGTGCAACAATTTTTGTATGATACATACGATAAAATCGTCGATGTAAAACCATTTTTATCTACACGAAGTACCGTATATGAATCCGGATCACCCAAAGTTTAGACAGATCTTTCTTCCACCGGTCGAGCTATAATTAATCCTAATTCTATATTTACTTTTATCAAAACTTATAGTATATGTTTTTGTTGATAAATTATAGTATATGTTAAATAATATAACGATAAAGAATAAAAAAAAAGCGTCGAGTTTTATCATCATCATCCATGTTGGTTCATGTGGGTCATTCACGAGACCAATGGATCGTGACAGAAAACAAGCATTATCAATTGGTGGTTGAGTTAATAAATTAACAAACACCACTTTTTATTATTATAAGCTTAATGCGTGTATTTTAGCTATCTTTTTTTTTTTATAATTAAAGTAAACATACTTATTGATGACAAGAAGACATGTATTATGGAGGAAAAGACATTTATTTTGTAGTTATCAAAAAAAAAAAAAGACATTTATTTTGTGAACATATTTCATATATGTACGATGCATAGACATGATCATTTCAGCGAGAGATTTTTTCCCGGATTTTACTAGTTTAATACTATGATGATTTGTTAATGAAATCAAAAATGGATGTCTTGATGGTCCACAGTTTTATTTTGGTCTAACAGACCGGTCCGACCAGGCTTTGTATGAAAAAACTTAAATTTTCATAATAATTTTTATGATACATTAATTTTATTAGAAGATTTCTATATGACTATTTCCATCTTCGAACAAAAACAGACTTACAATGACCCACGACCTGGTGAAAGAAAAAACCTTCATATTCTCTTGACCAATAATACGCTTATGCACTATTCTTTTAAATAAATAAACAACCCCAATTTTGATCGACATGGTAAATAAATAAATAGGGTTTCTTGCGTAAGCCCAAAATGTAAATTTATATTAATGGGCCAAGTTGATATGATAAAGTACCGTTACAATGGGCCAACAAGGCCTTAAATCAAAACAGTACAAAGACAAAAACGTAACTTTCGTAAACAGATAGACACGTGGCAATTTATTGTTGATAGACAATCGCGAAGCCGCTTCTTGGAGATTCTTCTTCACACTCTGGTGGACTCTTGAGGTCTCAGTTAACTCTAAAACATTTTTGACTACAAATTCAAATCGCTCGCGCGATTAAGAATAGCCGAACAGCTTTTTTTTTTACCTTTCTTCGCCGCCGCGTCGCCGGAAAATTATCAACTGTTAGTGTTCTTTTCTCTGCGAGATCAAATTTAGGGTTTTAGCTCCTCCCTATTGGAGCTAAATAGTGTTTCTTAGTAGAATGTCCGACGATTGATTCGTTGATTCGTTGTTTTCTCAAATTTGAGATTTGAGTTTCGATCGAATCTCCACTGTATTTGAAGCCTGTATCTGTGTGATTCTGTAGCAGGTGTATGCGATAAACATGGCGACTCTGAAGCCGTCATTTGCTGTTTCTCCGCCGAGTAGTAATCCGATTAGATTTGGATGCTTTGCGCCACAATGTTTTGTCTGTATCCCGAAACCGCCTTGTTTCCGGCGGCGCCTCGTCTCTACGACAAGTGTTGTATTGCCCAGGATCCGGCGGAATATTGGTGGCGGCGGCGGCGGCGGTTTGATTCGATGTGAACTTCCGGATTTTCATCTATCGGCTACAGCGACTACTGGTTGGTTTGTTATCTCATCTTGCTTGATGAGTTTTTTTTTTTCTTCTGATTATGAATGTTGGAATTGGAGTCAACAGTGTTTGCTCAATTTGGTTGCAGTTGCAGGTGTATCGACCGAGAAAACCGTGGATCAAGTTCAGATTCCTAAGGGTGAAATGTGGAGTGTTCACAAGTTTGGTGGGACCTGTGTGGGAAACTCCCAGAGAATCAGGAATGTTGCAGAGGTTATAATCAATGATAATTCGGAAAGGAAACTGGTGGTTGTCTCGGCAATGTCGAAGGTGACAGATATGATGTATGACTTAATCCGCAAGGCACAGTCACGAGATGATTCTTATTTATCTGCATTGGAAGCTGTCCTGGAAAAGCACCGGTTAACAGCTCGTGACCTTCTCGATGGGGATGATCTCGCTAGCTTCTTGGCACATTTGCATAATGATATTAGTAATCTTAAAGCAATGCTTCGTGCGATATACATAGGTAAGATGGTTTGACCTTGTTTTGGTTTTCTTTCTCTCAGTTTTCTTATTTATGTTTCTTGTATTTTTTTTGAGTCTGATTTCGTAGGAATAACCGACATTTTTTCATTTGCAGCTGGCCATGCATCAGAGTCATTTTCAGATTTTGTTGCAGGACATGGGGAACTTTGGTCTGCTCAGATGCTATCATTTGTTGTCAGAAAGGTTTGAATGATGCTGTGTGATAATTGCATGGAAAATAATTGAGATTGTGCACTTTATCACTGCTCTATTCTTTTGACTGTAGACTGGGCTTGAGTGCAAGTGGATGGATACTAGAGACGTGCTCATTGTTAATCCTACCAGCTCTAATCAGGTTGATCCTGATTTTGGTGAATCTGAGAAGAGACTCGAAAAGTGGTTCTCCTTAAATCCGTCGAAAATAATTATTGCGACGGGGTTCATTGCTAGCACTCCGCAAAACATTCCAACAACTTTGAAAAGAGATGGCAGCGATTTCTCCGCAGCTATAATGGGTGCTCTGTTGAGGGCTCGTCAAGTAACAATTTGGACAGATGTTGATGGTGTGTACAGTGCGGATCCTCGTAAAGGTCTGTCCTAATCTTTTTGCCTCTAATTCGTTTTATGCGAGAGATGTAATTATATCAAGAAGTTTTTTCTGCAGTTAATGAGGCAGTAATACTCAACACACTTTCTTATCAAGAGGCCTGGGAAATGGTAAACCTAGCGTTCTTTGTATCCTAGATTCAGGAGCTTCATCATGCCAAGTACAAACTTCTGATCGAAACTTTTTAACTTCATGCAGTCTTATTTTGGAGCAAATGTTTTACATCCTCGCACCATCATTCCTGTGATGCGATATAATATTCCGATTGTGATCAGAAATATTTTTAATCTCTCTGCACCTGGAACAACGATTTGTCAACCTCCTGAAGATGATTATGACCTTAAACTGACAACTCCTGTCAAAGGGTTTGCAACCATTGACAATTTGGCGCTCATAAATGTTGAAGGGTAAGCTACCTTTCTCGTGGATGTGTGAGTTTTGTTTATATTAATTGTAAATTACAAGCTTTATTCACTACTCTCTTATTGACTGCCCTCTTCCAATTCATTTTGACAGTACTGGAATGGCAGGTGTACCTGGTACCGCAAGTGACATTTTTGGCACCGTAAAAGATGTTGGAGCTAATGTGATTATGATATCACAGGTTCCCTAATTTCAAACTCTACCTTAGTAGTATACCAATTTTCTTCATTATAGAGGCAGAGGCTTATACCATTGAGATATTCATTGTTCAGGCTAGCAGTGAGCACTCTGTGTGCTTTGCTGTGCCTGAGAAGGAAGTAAATGCTGTTTCTGAGGCACTGCGATCGAGATTTAGTGAAGCTTTACAAGCTGGACGTCTTTCCCAGGTCTCTCTCTCCGATCTCTGTTTTTCTTACCATTGCAGATAACACAGGTCTTCCCTGCGTAATCTAATCAAGCATGTTCATTTGATAATTTTCTCTTGGCAAGTTTCACTATTTTGAAAAATAGCTTTTTTTTTCCCCTCAGATTGAGGTGATACCAAATTGTAGCATCTTAGCTGCAGTCGGCCAGAAAATGGCTAGCACACCTGGAGTTAGTTGTACACTTTTCAGTGCTCTGGCGAAGGTGATTATTACACAATACTGTAAAATGGCTAGTACTTCTTTTATACTATGTTTTTTTACTAAATTGCTCCCTTGTGGTTGCTTGTTTTTGTATCTCACTTGCAGGCAAATATTAATGTCCGTGCTATATCTCAAGGTTGTTCTGAGTACAACGTTACTGTCGTTATTAAACGTGAAGATAGCGTAAAGGCATTGAGAGCCGTGCACTCGAGGTTTTTCTTGTCAAGAACGACATTGGCAATGGGAATCATAGGACCAGGCTTGATTGGTGCTACATTACTTGATCAGCTGAGGGACCAGGTGAACTTGATAATGTTTCTGTGTTCTTATTTTCATGACAAAATGCTACCTTACCTTCTTTCTGGGACTATTCGGCCTTTAAGAAGGTGATTAAGCATTAAATTATGTTTTCCAGGCTGGTGTTCTCAAACAAGAGTTTAACATTGATCTGCGTGTTTTGGGAATCACTGGTTCAAAAAGTATGCTATTAAGTGAGATGTAAGTTTGACTTTTTCTGTACAGCTCTTTGATTGTTACGCATTGTAGGATTTTATCTGAAAGGCATACTGATTCATTCTTGATGGTATGACTGCATATATGCTTTTCCTGTCTCCTGTTTCGCATATCTGGCCATTTCCAAGTCAGGTGATTGTTATCTTGTGTTTTATCTATCGGTTAATACCATCCATGAGATGCCTTTACGCCTTTCTTCTCTACCATTGCTGTATTAAAAAGTTGAGACTTGAGAATCAATGCTTGTACAGCTGTCATTTTCTGGTAAATCCTAAGCTCGGTTCCAAAGCGGATGATTTTCTCTGTTTTAACACCACCTGACTTGTACCTATGTTGTTTATTGCAGTGGTATTGATTTGTCGAGATGGAGAGAACTTCTAAACGAGAAGGGAACAGAGGCCAATTTGGATAAATTCACTCAACAAGTGCATGGAAATCATTTTATCCCCAACACTGTATTGGTTGATTGTACAGCAGACTCTGCTATCGCGAGCCATTACTATGATTGGTTACGGAAGGGAATCCACGTCATTACCCCAAATAAAAAGGCTAACTCAGGTCCCCTTGATCAGGTGATATATACTTCTCATCTCATATAATTCTTTTGAATCTCTGTTAGAGAAACTCGATAGGAAATGATCTTGTCCTGTGTTGGTTTTATTACTTCACTGATGTTTCTTGTTTGATACTCAGTACTTGAAACTGAGAGATCTTCAAAGGAAATCCTACACTCATTACTTCTATGAAGCCACTGTTGGAGCTGGTCTTCCGATTATCAGCACTTTACGTGGTCTCCTTGAGACAGGAGACAAGATACTACGCATAGAGGGCATTTTCAGGTCTGTTAATTAACAGTTCCACTACAGTTTGACTCTGCGTTCCCTTCGGGTGCTGATTCTGATGAATTCTCTTTGGTTTTTGTGTTTTTTTTTTGTTCGTTACAGTGGAACTTTGAGTTATCTATTCAACAACTTTGTTGGAGATCGAAGTTTCAGCGGGGTTGTGGCTGAAGCAAAGAACGCTGGTTTCACTGAGCCTGATCCAAGAGATGATTTATCTGGAACTGATGTTGCACGAAAGGTACGATTCTATGTACAACAACAGAGTATCAAATTGTCACAGCGAAGTTCTGCAACTGATGGTCGTCTCTCTCATGGAACTAAATCTGTTCCTTTTTATTTAGGTGATAATCCTCGCTCGAGAATCTGGACTAAGATTGGACCTCGCTGATCTTCCCATTAGAAGTCTCGTCCCAGAACCTCTTAAAGTAAACCATTTATATATATATCTCATTAACATCAAAATCAGCTGAGAAATCACTATCTGCATCTAATGCTCTTCTCAATCTACTACAGGGATGCACTTCTGCTGAAGAATTCATGGAGAAACTCCCACTGTACGACGAAGACCTGGCAAAAGAAAGGCTAGAAGCTGAGAACTCCGGGGAAGTAAGATCATTCACCATATAATTTTTCAATTGGATGATCTTAAAACTGGCTAAAGATCTTTCCCTTTGATAAATGTGATCATATTAACCATATACATATATGTAAACTCTGATTCAGGTCCTGAGATATGTTGGAGTGGTGAACGCAATAAACCAAAAGGGCACAGTAGAGCTTCGAAGATACAAGAAAGAACATCCATTTGCACAGCTGGCAGGTTCAGACAACATAATAGCATTCACAACGACAAGGTACAAGGATCATCCACTTATTGTCCGAGGACCTGGAGCTGGTGCGCAAGTCACGGCTGGTGGTATATTCAGCGACATTCTAAGGCTCGCATCTTATCTCGGTGCACCATCCTAACAGGTTAAACAAACAAAAAAAGTCCCAAAATGATCAGTTTTGCTTATCTCCACACTAAAAGTATCAGCTACGAATCACCTCCTATTTTTTACTTGGTCTTTTCTAGACTTGCTTAGGTCTAGTTTTTGTGGTAAACATGTACAATAGCAACTAGTTTTGTTGGATTTGATGTCTTTTTTCTGTTTCTTTTTCTTTTTTTGATACAGCTTTTGTTTGTTTAATATTTACAAATCAAAACGATTTGCTATTTAATAAAACGAGAATTGAGGATAATATGCGCACATTTTATTGTATTCCATAATAGATATTGCGAAGATACAAAACCATTCGTCGTTGCTAAAACTTACTTGCACTTTAAATTGTATCCATATGTTGTCTCTTTTGCCAGCCCATGAAAAGAAAAGCGATTACCTAAAGTAGATAAATCTACCAAGTTACAATTCTGAATCTTGTCCCAAAACGAATGAAGACAGCTGTCACTTCTTGGGCCCAATCAAAGCCCAATACATAAATTGTCACAGCAAAATCATGAGACTGTTAGGTTTAAAAGAGGAACAAAAAGCCCGGGAAATGTTTTTGAATTTTGACACATATTTTTTACGGGTGTAAAAAACTGATTGTTAGAGCATCTTGAGATATTCAATAGATATTTCATTAATATAATATTAATATTTTTAATATATTTTATTTTAAGATTTTTTTTAGTGAATTTAGGGCATCTCCGGATGAAAACCTCTAAATTTTTTTTTAAAAAAAAAAATTTTTAAAATATTTTTATTTTTTAATTAAATTTTAATTTGTAAAATAAATTTGAACCAATTACCAATCTATGAGAGACACATATTTTACGAGATTCTCGTGAAATTTTTATGGGGTTCTCAAAGATTTTTATTTGAGAACTCCTCACTCCTCTTTTCTCTTTTTAATTATTTTATTAATAAAAATGATGAGAACCTCTTATGAAAACCTTCCAATGGAGATATTCACTAAATTTCTCATTTCATATAATATTAATTTTTAATATAGTTTTAATATTTTTAGAATATGTTAATTTTTAAAACTTATATATATTTAACAAAATGTCATAAAAAAATTAATACTTAAAATTTTAGATTTTTTTAATATTTAATATTGTTGTATTGATTAAAACAATATTGATTTAATATTATTGCATTAATCTTAACTAATATTAATTAAAAATAATATAAAATATAATTTAAACATATACATAATAGAACTTGATAGATAGATAATTTTATTTTATGAATTTTTAAAAAAATCAAAATAAAAAATAATAATATAGAAACTATTTAATTAATATTTTAAATTATATAATATTTGATATATCAAATCATAAATCTGAACCAATGATACATAGAAGTTTGTGTCTTCTTAAATGTCAAAAATTTAATGTGATACCCAGGGAGAAACCTCCAGGAGATTCTCTTAGGCCCTGAATGTTTACAGTGGGAGGGGCGGAACCAAGTGGCGGAACCAATTTTTGTTTCCATTCAACATGCTATATTTTTTGTGTTTAACAAAAAAGAAAATAAAAAAATAAAAAAAGATAAAGACAAAAGCGGTACAGAATTCACCTTCTTTTGCCATGAACCGCATTAGTAACAAAAAGAAGTCAATAAGGTGTGGTTTGTTGATATTTTGATATTT